>JASANC010002869.1:0-59828 GCA_030248135.1 Theristus sp. LFF4_11 | reverse complement strand
GTAATGTCCGACAACGCGCGTGTTTTACCTGAAGCGGATTTTAGAAAAGAAGGGCAGCCAATTTTGGGGGGGGGGTAGAGTTGTTAAAAAAAACAAAAATCGTCATTTTTGTTTTTTTTTAAAGAAAAATTTAAAAAAAAAATTTCAAAAATCAAAGTTGTGCTTAATCAATCAGGGAGTCCGAAGAACCACATATGATATGCAAGCGCCTACCGAATGACTCTCGTATGGGTATGGCGGAACTTTGCAGATTTTGTTTTGGTGACCTCAATTACCCCTTTTCCAAACCGTCACAGTCACCATGCCTCTTCTTGTGTTTTGACCTCCAAAACGTCACTAATTGTCCCCAGCTAAGCTAATGCTAAAGTGAAGACAAACATACCGCCTTGAAATTCGATCAATTCTTCTGATGATGTCGCGACGACACGACACGAAGCAGCAACCAGACAACGTAGCGCTTGCAAACGGAGCAGCAAGCACAATCGGACGCTCTGCGAGGCGAATCGTCACCTTATCTGCATCGGAAATGGTAAGCCGACCTTTGGGACGCTTAAAAACTTCATCGCAGATGTTGTTGAAGCCTGAAATCAGTCGGCAAAACGGTCCAGAATGGACTGCTGACGGTTTTACGAGGTAATATCAAAGAAAATTTTTGTTAAACTTTCGAAAAATTGTGCCAAAATTGAGGTTTTCAGAGCATATTAGAGAAAAAATTTTCGAATTTAAAAAAATCGGCATTTTTGTTTTTTTAATTACTTTTTTTAAATCGATTTTTGTTTAACAACCCCACTGCGATTGATTTGCGTTGCGTTGTTGGTGTGGTGTTGCCGGATGGTCGTGCCCAATCGTTTCCACGCAGTGATGCAACAGTCAGCCCCGTCGCCGGCCGCTTCGCCGAGTCGCCAGCTGACCGTGGTGGACGTCTATGATTTGGCAGCCGCCATTGGTAAAGACTTTGAGCTTCTCATCGAACACTATGGCGCCGACTGTGTGCGCAATCTCATGCCAAAGGTCGGTGCAGCTTCACTTCCCTGATGTTTTCATTTGTGTTTGGGGTTCAACGCAAAATACGACGTGTGATTTTTGTTCATCAAACATCAAGTTTTGCCGATGCAATGTGCAAGTGTCGTTTCTCAGCGACATTGGTTGAAAACTTGAAACGAGAGAACGTTTTGCAACAAAAAAGACTTTTCATTTCGTTATCAATCTTTCGATTTTGTAACCAGTTAATGTCTTTTTGTTTTAATAAAAGTAAACATCCATCAGTCAACTCTTGGCAGACGACTTTCGATTTCAGTCAAACTTGTACTTGCTGTTTGAGATAGAGATAGATAGATAGATAGACAGATGAGACAGATAAATTTTTGGAAATCTTTCGGGCTCAAAACAAAATTTCCGTAATTTTACCAAACCTTTTTTATTAAAAATCAATTTACGTGCCAAGTGACGAATTATCGTTGAACCCCGGTTACAATACTTGCTACAAGCCAATTTTCGATTGCAGGTTATATCGGCGCTTGAGACGCTTGAAGCAATGGCGAACACAAACGAACGTGAAAATGAACAAATTATGTCGCTCAGTAAAATAGTGGAGAAACTAGAACGTGAGAAGTTGTCGGTGCGTGAGGATCGATTGCGCTTTGAAAAGGTTAGCAAGTGGTTGTACGTACTTGTCGATGCTCGCTTGTCTTGCATGTGAAATCATTGGGAATTGTTGTAATGGTCGTGAAAAGAATGAAATCCTAGGAGCTCGAGGAAGTTGAAGAAAACTACAAAAAAGAGATTAGGGAGCTGTGGACGATGGTTGAAAAGCTACAATCCGATAACCGAAGGCAGAACGAGAACAATGTCCGTAGAAACGACGACGACGCCAGTCCCACAACACGTCTGTTTATCGTTGTTTTGTCATTTGCTGAATCCCGGTGAATTATTGTGTGCTCAAAAATTGCTTTCATCAGATTTCTTCAATGTTTTCAAGACATTTTGTTGATTATTTCACAAATTAGTGTTTGTACAAGTTAGTTTTCAGCGATTTCAAAAGAAGAGCTGTCAATGATGCGCAACATGAAAGTCACACTCGACCAACAACGAGACCAAATCAAGGCCATCCAGATCGACTGTGCCGAAAAAGCAAAGGATCTCGAAAATGTTAGCGAGAGCTCACTTTTGGAGCTGGCGTCTTGTCGTTGTATTATATTTGGCCAAAAGTCCATGAACTGAGACTGCTTATTTGCACTTGTGTGTTCTAGAGATAATCAGCTGTTACTAAAACGCCCACTTTGATTGTTTGACTGTGTGTGGTTAAGTTTGTCTGGAGGAGAGGGAACACAGTGGTTGGAACTGCTGAACGTTACATTTGTATAGTCTGTATAGTCGCCCTGGATTATTTGTAGTATTAGCTGAGTGGCTGTTTGTTTGCCTGAGATCAGGTTCAAAAAAGAAAGTTTTCTTCTTCTTTTTTACTTTTTGATGTCTAATCGTTTGTCAATGCGAACAGTGGGAATTTGATGAAAAACAACCCAAAAACTTAAAAATCTGCAGGAAAATTTATAAGCAGCTGTTTAGGGCAAAATTTTGGCTTTCTGAAAAACGTTGTTGTTGTTGTTGTTGTTGGTGGTGGTGGTGTTTTAGGCGATGTTTTTTAGCCAGGGCTAACCCCGAGAAGCGTACAAAACGTCGTTAAGTAGGGTGCCCATCGAGTGTTCTGTCATTAAGTGCCTACTTTTTTTCAAACATTTTTTTCACTGTCGGTTAAATTGGGCATTGTGCTCAATTGTGTTCCATCGCCGTGGTCGTCGTTAGTGTTTTGGAACAAAGCTTTTGCGATGGAAACTGATACTGTTAAATTTGTCTGCATTAAGTTTTTGGGTTGTCTTTTTCATTATACTTCCACTGTTCGCTTTCACAAACCATCGGACAAAAATACAAAAAATAAAAATTTGATAAACTTTTCTTGAACCTAATCTCAGGCAAACCAACAGCCAATCAGCTAATCCTATAAATTATCCAGGGCGATAAAATGTTGGGAACAAGTTATGAGAACTGAAAGTAAGACGTACACAATGCGAAAGGCAGCGCAGCATGTTTGCATTCCCTGGTGCACAGAAAATGCATTATCATGTGTATGGACGAGCGCTTTTTGCAATATGCGGCTGCTTTTCTAAAATGTGCATATGTACTTGCTTGTATAACTGAGTATGCTCATCACATGGCAACACGAATATGAACTGGCCTCGTTTTTCAGCAATGCTCGTTAGACTTGAAGCGTTTTGCACTGCAGCAACGACCATGGCACTGTACTTCAATGTGCATGTAGTAGGCATCATCGGTGTTTGTTTGACGGCGCGCGATTTGTGCAATGACGAAAAGTGCTTGTTTGTTTATAGAAAGCTCCTATGCTAAGAAATCATCAGTGTTGCTTGGTGGGTTTGATTGTTTCGCTGTGTTGTCAGTGAGTGTGCGTGCACGCTGAGGCTGAAACAAGTGCTGCAATCGGCTTTGTCACTGAAATCGGTGGTTATCAATTGTGTGGTTAAAATAACATCATTATGAAACAAAAAGACAAGTGTACAGTGGGGATGACTGGTGATGAATGCAATGTGCCCATTCAAATACGCCCACCCACGCAAACATTTTCATTCCAGCTGTGTGCTCAGCCATGCAATGTCCGTATGCGTTTGTCACCCGAAACTGTCGATTTGCAAAGCTTCCTTAGCTGGCTTGGGGGTGCTGCTTTCAATTACTTTTCACCACGATCCTGAAAACAGGAAACGAACAGTTGTTGATTAGCGCGCGTGCGTGCGTAGTTGGCATTACATTTTGTACTGGCGCATTCAGTGTGGTACTCACACGCAAACGTTTCTATTGATCTTTTGAAGTCTGCGGTTAGTGTGTGCCGATTGAGGCAGCATAACGTGCCGCATAATCCGTCATTCACAAACCACTGGAAGAAGCTTTGAGCATTCTTGCTGCAGGCCAGGCTCTGTCAGTCACCATGCAGCCTTATCAATGGCCGTGTGCATCCTCCATCGTGCACGTTTATACGTATTATTCGCTGTTTTATCGT
Source organism: Theristus sp. LFF4_11 (assembly GCA_030248135.1). Taxonomy (NCBI): domain Eukaryota; kingdom Metazoa; phylum Nematoda; class Chromadorea; order Monhysterida; family Xyalidae; genus Theristus; species Theristus sp. LFF4_11. Next base: position 55,762 of record JASANC010002869.1, on the reverse strand, counting down.
TGGAGGGGCGTTCTCAACACTGTACAACTGGCAAAACGCTGGTTTGTGGCATGGGGGCAGCCTAGTGTTCGAAAAATTTTAAACTTTTAAACTTAAACATTTTAATCGGGAATATTTTTTTCTTTAATTAAAAAACAAATTTTATCCATCAAAACTGTGCTGAAAATGCGTTTAAGATACTTTCCACAGAAAGTGACTAGGATGATTTTCGGCATAGAATTTCGTGTGGACTTTGTTTTTCGCAATTTTCACGTGCAGGCCAAAGATGGACGAGCAATGTTAGAGCGCGGCGTTGTCCATCAACAACAACGTCAACCAGTCCGTTTTTTTAGAGTATTTAAGAAATTACTGTGGAATACAGATAACTCATTTGGAACAGGAAACACGGCTTGGTTTTGGATCTACATGCTGCAAAAGTCATGTCCAAATAGAGGTTGGAGAGGGGAGGGGTAATTTTCTTGAAAGTTCTTACCAATTTTAAGTGTTAAAATAATCTAAGTTGGCTCTGAAAATCGAACTCAGCACGGTTTAGAGATGTACCTATTTTTGTCGACCTTCAGATTTTCCTTCGGAATTTTGAAATTAAAAAAAAATTGGGATGTTCACTTTTTTAGACACAGTCCAGTTTCTTCAGACGATGCATGCGCATGCTTGTGATTGCGACACTGAACGACCGATTCTAAAATCAAAAGTCTGTCATAAATGAATGCGGCGGTTTCCTTAATAATTGTGGCAGATAAAATTGCAAATTTCCTGGGTTGTGTGCTCGTTTCTTTGCTTGCTGCACATTGCTAGGAATGTCTCGATCGTTAGTTAGGGCGTGGCGTGGTGGTGACCGTGGACTTTGAGTGAAATTTAGTTTGATTGGATGTGAATGCACGCAGAAAAAGAATTGTGTTGAGCATTTATTTTATCAGTGCGCGTCAAGCAATATGCATGATTGTTGGGTGGGGACGCACAAGCGTGTTATTCTTCATTCAACCAGTTTTGTGTGAATATTATTTGAACATTGAAACGGTGTGAAAACGGCCTGCCTGCTTGCTCTGCTCTCTGTCGTGTAAAACATTTTTAATGTTTGGTTGGGGAGCTGGCATTTGCGGCAAAACCATTTTTATGTAAAAGGCCTGAAAAATTGAACTGTAGGCTTTTGACTACGCATGGGCAAATGAATCGAATGAGTTTGTTCATCCTTGTGAGTCATTGATGTGGCCAACAAACATTCAAGCAAATGACGCATTGTTTCGTTTAAAGTTGGGGACAAAGTATATATTTTCAATTCTGCAGAGTGGTCCATCAGCAAGCACACCAATTTGAAGTGCTGCAGCTCATTTATCGTTCAAGCATTTTGGTTGGAATTTTAACCAGTTATTTAAAAAAATTCAACTTAGGTTTCAACTGAATTTTAGCTGAAAATATCAACGTATCATCTATAACGAGCCAAAAACTCAAAAACTACAGGTTTCTCAATGCTAGTGGACTTTTCGGTCATTATCAACCCAATTCTTTTGATGTTTATATGTTCTGCTTGCCACTTTTAACAACAACAAAAAAATACTGTTTAACTAGTTGTCGGTCTGTTTCACAAGGTGGACATTCGGGAGTCACTGAATCAAATGCGAGAAAAGTTCTTGTTGCAGATTTTGACCTAGCTCCAATAAGCAAAATTCGGGTTAAACAGTTTTAACCTTACTGGTTAAAACACTTTTAAAACATTTAAACTGTTAGCGAGTTGTAACGCTTCAGTTGTTATTAAACCTGTTTGTATGGCCACCCTGTATATAAAATTTTTCAGAATGTACCTATTTTAGCTTCAAATGCAAGTGGACAAGTTGACACGGCAGAATAAGGAGCTGCAGCGAAAAAATCGAACAATACAAAACCAAGGTCGTCTGTTGATCGAAGAGAAAACGGATCTCTTGTCAAAACTTGAAAGCAAAGAGGAAGAATTGATCGAACTGCAGCATCGACTTGGAGAAACAGAACGAGCCAGAAATGACCTCGAGCAAATCAAGGTTGGTTCGCTTGAAAGCTCAGCGTTTTGTACTGGTCTTGAAGTTTTGTCGGTTTGCTCTCCTATTTATGAGTTTAATTATAGTTGCAATTAGACACTAGATATTGTTGATGTGTCCGACCATGAAGGGATGTTCTGTTAACTACTGTGGTGTGTGTACAAGTATCATATGTTGGTGTCCCGTGCCAAGCTGACCTATTGTGCTTTTGCTAAACGCATTCCATTAATACTAAAACTTATCACCTTGTTCTGCCGTATGATTGTAGCAACGGACAACAGTGTCAACAATGCCAAGCAAATTTCTCCGATGTATCTTTTGCTTTTTGTGTGCTTTTGGCTGCAGCAGCAACTAATGCAACTAATGCTCGGCTAACTAAACAACGCCACTATCCCATGGCTTTGTCATTGTCATTGCAGGCAGTCGCAGCACCGAAGAGCTCCGAAAACAAGAAGGTCTGTTCAGCTGCGAGGTGTTGTCATTCAATTCAATCGTCGCTTGTTGATTTTCTGACAAACTTCGCAGCTTTATTAATTAATTATTATGAACCTTTATTAATGAAATCCCTGAGCAACTAACTGCTTGTCTCTTCAGTGTTTGTTATTGTTGTTTTTGTGGTCCACAACTTCGTACATCATGTTGTCTGTTTTCTTTTGCGCAGGAAGAGGAGGCGAAACAGGTCGACCGTGAGAACATGCCCAGGTTTACGCTGAATGAACTGCGCCACGTGCTGCACGAGAAGAACACTTACAAGGCACGCGTGATGGAGCTCGAGGAGCATTTGGAGAACATGCGTCTTGCTGCTGCTGCCTCGCCGACCACAAAACAAGAGTGCGTTGTCTACACGAACGCTCTTTGTCGTAGTTTATTCGAAAAAATTCACTTGGAATAACAATGCATTCATGAAGCAGTATTTAGTTGCGCGTAATGCTATGCGTCACTAAATCGTGCGGATGCGCGAGACAATTTTTTTCGGGGGATCAAGCACCGCCGATGGGTGTATAGACACCTAATGACAGAGAAAACTGGAAGGGCTCCCCACTCGACGGCGTTCTGTACGCTTTTATGGGTTAGTCCTGGCTAAAAACGTCGCCTAAAATCCAACAAACGAGCGGACAGCGCACCACGCATTACATGACGAACCAAGATGGCTTTACGTTTTCCAAATTTACTCGGTGTCCAGATGCGAGCAGTATTTATGCAACAAACTTTTCAGAAACTGCAAAAAAAAGATCGCGCCGTGTAGCTTGCCGCGAGGCGTATCTTGTCTTGCGGAATCCTTCGCCCCGCCAAATTATGAAAGCCGTCTCGTGTTTCGTTTTGTTTTACGACCTTCTGTCTCGTATCTCGTCTCGTGAAGACCCTTCCCCGCAGCAACCCTAGACTGCCGAGTACAAGAAACCCGAGCGGCAAATTGTAGTGGCTGTACGACAGCAATGAACAGTGGCCCAAAAAAATCTAAAGTGGCGTCTGATAACACTCCAGCCAAGTTGTTAAGGCTAACTATAGGGGGAAAACATTATTTTCAAACCTTTAAATGTCTCAAATAAAAGCTAGAATATTACAGAAAAATGCGCTCTCTGCGCATTTAAAAGGCGGATTATAATTGGAAAGTGTAACAGTTACGTGGTAAATTAAAACGCATAAACAATTAAAAGAATTGAAAACAGCATTAAAACTTTGTGAATTGAAGCATTGACCGTTTGCCAGACGTATTGTGTATTATTCTTTTTTATGTGTTCTTATTTACTACATAACTTTTACACTTTTCATTCATATTCGTCCTTTTAAATGCGCAGAGAGCGCACTTTTCACAATAGCAAATGCTGCTTCATGAATGCCGCTCAACTTGAGATTCGTCGTTAATGTTGCAGAGCCGAAGAAGAGCTCGTCGTGTACGGACCAATGCCGCAAGAGCCGGAGGAAAAGTTGTACCCATGGAAGTACGAGCGAAAAGAGTCTGGTGTGCGACGCTTGTGAGTTATTTGGCTCTTTGCCGTGCGTGCGTTTCGTTTTTGAGAACACAGCCGTTTATTTATGCACGAGTTTCGCACGAACGTTTGCTTCGAGAGTGTCTTTCCTAAGTTTGCATTTTACCTGGATATCTATGAGAATGAAGAACGCTCTGTGGCACCACTCCCTCTATTCTAGCTACAGTGTTATGGATTGGGCTTATAGTAGCAGCAGGTAAACGCAAATGCGCTGTGATTTTAGCTGCTGCATCAGCCTAATTTAGTGATTGCGGTTGCAACAGTAGATTCAGATTACTGTAGAACAACAGTCAGTGCTGTATATTCTCCAAATTTCACAAAAAATGTTGATCAAGGTGAACTAAAAGTGGCCGTTTGTTTTGTTTTTCTTCTGAATGTTGTGGTGAGCGCTATAGTTGTTGTTTGTCACGCTTCGGTGAGCTAGCATTGCATTGTGTGTTGTGTTTGTGTGTTGCAGTTTCACGATTCGTCCATTCTGGCGTCGTAACGCGCAAGCGCAACAGAGCAGTGCTACGCCGGGTGCGAGCACGTCAACACCGTATCAAGCCGTGCAACGTCCACAGACGCTCTCGCAACAGCCCGCGTCCAGCCGCAGTCTGCCACGAATGGCCACAGTTGAATGTGATCAGTTGACGAGCTTCGAACTGGCACAGCCAGCGACGCCGTCACCACAGCGACCGATTGCTCGTGTCCCGTGCACCTCACCCACCCCCACCTGTGAGTAGGCGTGCACCCAACACTCTCGTTGGGTTGCATGCGTCTGGTTTGTTTCTCACGGGCTTTGGGGTTTCTTTCAGGTTCGCATCGGTGCTAGCCGGCAGCGGTGTTGGGGCAAACGCAACGTCTGAGACGGGCACAAATTTGATGCTGAACATTTCACCATCGTTTCTCAGTTTCGCCGGACTCAGCGGCAGCACAACGCAGGCGTCAGCGTCTGTCGCAGAGCAACCCGCTCGAGAATTTGTTCACGGTGCTCAGGCACGTCGACGGGCACCGGTGACCGCAGGGGAGGCGTCTGCTGCGTCGGAGCAACACGGAAGCATGTGCGTCACTAGCCGCTCGCTCTCTAATCCCCTTCGTCTTGTGATCCATCTATCCTTCTTGTCGTGCAACCAACCTCAAAACTGTATTTTACACTCAGAGAACAGAGTGAAGCAAAAAACGACGATCAGGAAAACGGGTCGTTCTCTAGTCTGCTTCAGCGTTTTGATCTGGCGAGTTGGCAAGTATCAACAGTCTTCCAAATTTTATCCCAAACCCAAACCAAACTCGAGCAAGATCCGTTTTACACAGTGTCGTTTTTTGCAACACCTTGTATTTTGTGAGCTTCGGTTGTAGGAACGGCTAGGAATCTCTTTAACACTTGATATTTTACCCTTTGCTTGGGGATCTCAGTTAGGAACTGCTGACAAGTGTGAACGAATGAATGATGCAAATCGTGATGTACTTCTGTCAATGAATTTGCTTCGCACCGCGCTACTCGCCCACCTGGCGGAGAATGGAATTGCATTTCTCAATCTTTTGTTTCAAATTTACCTCGGCTCCTTTCAATGGTCCATTTGCTTTTAACTGATTTATGATGATTTCCGTGCTATGCATTTTTTTTTTTTTTTTTTTATTCCCCCCCCCCCCCCCCCCCCCCCCCCCCCTCCCCCCCCCAACCCATTTTTCTATTTTCCCTATTTTTCCCCGGTTCACCGTCCTACAGAACTGTAGGCCGAAGTTCTACCGCTACGCCATGGACGCGACATGATCTAGTTTCTTTTTAACAGAATGTTAGATAAAAACTAACTGGACTAATTTTAACTGAGTCACTGGTAATAATGGAACTAGTGACTTCAAAGCTTTTTATTTGCTCCTTTTCAGGTTTTGTTTGGGTTGGAAACTTTTTGGGTTTTCAGTACCAACAGCAGCGGCTTCACTATTGGGATGTTTGTCCAGCACATAACGGAACTGTTTCAGTGTTTTGCACCTGTTTAGCGCACACGCCAATGTCGTTTGTTTGTTTGCAGCTTCCGATTCTTCTTCAACAACAACAAAGCGTCCGAGTCACCGAGCGCATCGCGACGGCTGCCCGATGTCACTGTCATCGAGCCCACTTCAGACTGAGCGCTCGCAGACGCAAGGCAGCACGTGCTGCAGCTGTCCGCCAACAACAACCGCAATGCATTCATCTGCCAGTAACCCAGCATTCACCGACGACGACGTGTGCCCGTTGGAGCTGAGTGCCGTCGTCGCAGACGAGCACACGCCGACGCCGGTCGACTGCGCCAAGCCGTTCGAGTTTGCACTGAGCGACGCAGCAGTGGAACTGCTCGAGCACAGTTCGCTGGACGAGATCGACGCATCGAGTGACTCGCACGGCTGCTCCATGTGTTCGTTTGACTCGGTCGTCGTCATATCCAACAGCACTCGCTGCTCTGATCAGTGCTCTCGCGCGTCTGCTCGTTCACAAGCAACTGCTGAAGTGCAAGCTCAGTCGGCCAGCATCGGTCTTGCACGTAAAAAGTCTTTGGCGTCCTTTCTGCGGCTTCGTGATACTTAACTACAAATCTGTAACTAAAAAACAAGCTTTTCGAGATTTTATCCGTTTTGTGGGTGCGGCATTTGATCATTCCATGTATCTACCTTATAGTTGCTTTATATTTTGTCCTTCATTGTGAACTCTGCATGTTTCTTTCAATTTGCCAACAGAATTTTAATCTTGAATTCTCAGTTTATTTATGTGACAGTTGTTGTTTGTGATCTTTCCGTCGCATCACAGTTGATTTCAACTTCCATGCTTTTTGCTTATGCCTTTACCGGTTTATCGTTGTCGATTACTGGTTGTTGGTGTTGGTCACGAACAACGACACGCAATCAATTTGCTGTTGTTGTTGCTCATTGCCGCTGGTGTTGCACCAATTGCGCGTCGTCAGGCATGCCACACGAGAGCAATGCTTTTCGACCATCTTCACAATGTAGGCTCGCTTGGCCGCTGGTGCAGGTTTTGATTTTTTTCATTCGTTGTTTCAAAATTGATCGGTGAAATATCGATATGATTTCGCAATATGTAGGATGACCCAGAAGTAGTTGGTCACCTTTTGATTGTCTATAATTCTTGAACCTTCAACCGCTTTACCAATTTTGCTGAAATTTGAAATTTACCTACCTAAGGGTCTAACTTACGTAGATCTGTGCGAATTTCAGCTTAGGTTTCAGCTTAATCGAAAGAAAAGCGCTAGCTGAACACAAAAAAAAGAAAAAATCAACAAACACTTTGGTCTTAAAACAATTATTCGTAAAAAGTCGCTGCACGAAAAGCGTATGCTGGACGACATGTAAAAATTGTGTTCCAAACGATTTCCGACCAAAAAAATTGACTAGGTAGCTTTTCAAGAAGATTTAATTTAAAAAACTATAAAACTGGGTTTTTTTAAATTTGTTCCGCAAAACACGTAGGCTTTGGCATATTAGGATGAGTTTTGCACAGAGCTAAGATACTCTTGGGTACGTAAGTTTCAAATTTTCAGCAGAATTGGCAAAGCGGTTGAAGAGGTTATGCTTTCAAACGGTGACCCACTACTTCTGGCCCACTGTGGAATTAATACTTTCAAATTCACCATTCAGACATTCTTTTTCATTCCTGGCTTTTCCTGGTGAAGTGAAATCGTATTATCACGTTATCGTTTACAAACTCTGAATAAATTATTTTCATTTTGTGCCATAAACGTTGCATACCTTCTAAATATTGTAAACAATACTCCTGTTTGTTTAACGATTTGTTTTGTGCCAATAGTGGTAATGGTAATGAGCTCTTTTCTGTTAGATTTTCAGTTGATATCAAATCTTTTTTAAATCAAATTCATTCCTTTCCACGTCACATAAAATTGTCTTCAATCAAAATGCTGCTTCATTTGGTTTTTGCATATTGGTTGACACATCATCGAAGAAAATAAAGAATAAATTCGTTCAATAATCAATGAAAAATAAAAAGGCGACCGATTGGAGCGTAATCACAAGATGTTAGATGCAATGACAGACGCGACACACGAAGTGATTCGGCAAAGACACTTGTCTGTGACACTACCAAAACGATCAGTCAGAACTCGAACATCACTTTCCGTTGCTTTTTGCTGCATTGTGATGAACTTGCATCCGTTTGCAAAATATCGGAAAGCACAGGCGCGAGCGCTGCTGGTGACGCTCGTGGGACTGCAATCACAATTTCTGTTTCACTCATCACGCAAAAGAATTGCGAAATAATTTGATCCCGATTGGCGATATCTGGCACAGCGCTGGGTGTGTCTGTGAATCGTCATCTGATCACTACGGCCACCAACCGTTTGCGTGCTGCGCGTGGCCGCCCTGATCGTCTGCAGCCGGCTGGGCCAGCTGCTTCTCAAACCCGTTGGCCACCATCAGCTGTCGTTCTGCAGCGCTGTCTTTTGCGTGCTTGCTTTTCTGCCTTTCTCGATTGCCGAATTTCGTTGGAGTTTTGTTGGAGCAAGATGCGGACAGATACTTCTGATTGAACTGTGCCACTGCGTGTGGACTTACATCGTTCTGGGCCTGGGTCACTGCACATGAAAAATAGTAAAAAAATACGCTACAAAACAACTATTACGGTGGCACGAATGTGCGGTTGATGTGCTGCTGGCGTTGCGTGCGTCGTTTGGCAGCCTCTTGTTGCCAGTCGGTCTGTTTCTCGTGCCAGAGTGCAGCGTAGAACGCAGGCGGCTGTGCGAGTTGTGCTGCGCTGCTCGCCGCACTCGCCGCCACTGCTGCCGCGTCCGCAAAGCCGTGCGCCGATGTTGACGCTCGCTGCTGTGTCTGTGCACACGAATGCATCAACGATGCTCATGCTGTCGCAAGCCTCGCAAAAACCGCACAGCAATGCTCTTTCATCATGCTCCAATTGCTCTTTCATCATGCTCCAATTTGCCTGACTCACCGGGACAGGAGCAACAGCAGCGCCCTCCACTGTGTTCGGCTGCAAATCGAATCGACATCGGTTTGTTCCGAGTGCACCACCGACCGGTTGTGCAACTGTTGACGCTTGCTGTATGCTTGTGTGCAGCCGTGGGGCGCACTTCGACGGCAACTCGTTCACACGAGACGACTGGTCGGCCGCCTGAAAAGTCACCTGCGGGCTGCAGCACTAAACTGGGCACAAGCCCACATTTCTGTTCGTCTGTGTCCTCAGAGCACCTGTTGCGGCGTTGCCGGCTGGACACAGTGTCTTCTGATGTCCTCATTGTTAGCGAGCAGCTGTCGCCGCAGCAGCAGATGCACCGTGCGCGCGTAGCTCTGGCCACCACGACGAGCGACCCGCGGCATCGCAGTCACGATTCGACTCGCAATCGCGGCCAACGGCACTCGCTCCAACGGATCACGCTGCTCGTGCAGCCTGCGTCGTGAGGAAACACACCGGTGCGACGGCGTGCTCCAGCATGGGGCGCCTGTCGCAACACGCTTCAGAAGGCCGCAAACAAATTCGAAACCCAAAATCCTCTCGCAAGCTCAATCTCGCAAGCGTCTGCACAGCGCTGAGGCAGCCGCACCACGCTCCACGACACCATCACACACTCTCACTAATTTATTAATTTAAAATTGATTTGGTGTTAAAAACGAACTTGCTGGACTGCTCTCCCCCACTGTCGTTCCATGGCGTGCTCGCTTTCTCTGCGCCCCTTGCTTGTTTCGTCGGATTCTCACTGGAATTGTGGCGTTCACAAGCTGCAACTGGCTTCTTGCGCTTTCGGTCGTGTTCAGTGACCTTGCCTCCGTCAGCTGCAGCATGTTCGTCACAAGCGAGACGACGAGTGTTTTTGTGGGTGTTCACGTTTGTGTGCGCACCACCACCAGCATCACGTGACATGCAGTGCCAGGCAGCCCACAATCGACTGTTCTCTGCCGCATCCCTCTGACGGCTTGTATCCACTGCCGGCACATCAATGCCGTCCGATGGTCTGCTGTTCTGCTCTGCACTGTGCACGTGGTCGTCTGGTCGGTTGTGAAACACGCTGTTGCTGCCATTTGCACGCCTCTCGTTCACATCTGCTGCACCCGTTTGCTCATCGGCGCACAATATTCTTCTGAGGTCTTGTTTGAACTGCAAAAGACGCTCAGTGAGCAGCATAGTCATGTGACGCAGTGCAACTGCCACAACAAAACGCAGTCGCAAACACAACCACAACAAAGTTCCAGTGTCGTTTGCGGCGTCGCAGTGGCAACCGCACCGAATTACACCACCCCGCAGTCACACGGGTTTAGTGACCACACAGTTGCGCATGCACTACACACGTCACACTCCATAAAAATGTGAACACAACATGAAATACCAGTTGTCTCATGTCACCGCTATTGCTTGCCCTTTTGACTTTTATTGGCCGAGAGGCCTTTTGCGCTGCGCACAGTCCAACGCGCTGCGTCAAACGAGCTCTTGTCTGTACGGCATTTGCTGTCCATCGCTTGTGAAAAGAGCTCTGTTAAAAAAGGATTGAAGTTCAAAACAGCGTTTTCTGTGATTTCAATGCCGAGCGTTCACTACACGCTACAAGCCAAGCCAGCCGACCTCGGCCGCATTTCGATGCAAGCACCGACGCAAAGCCCTCTGGTGCAGCTGGAGTGCCTTTGATTGGCATTTCTTCTCAGCAGCCGGCTTGCTGGCGCGTTGGTCACGTCGGTTATGATGGTGACGGTGACGACTTCCGTGGGCATTCTTTGCTTTCACGCGACTACCCGACATTGGCTTCGCTTGTTAAAATCTGTATGAAGAGCCAAAAACTGTCGTCCCCAATCCCAAAATCGACTCGACAGAGGCACACAGCACAGCACAGGGCCATGCGATTTATGTAAATAGTTAATCGAAATATGTCGACTGTTTTTTTAGTCGGCGAAAACGAACATAAAAACAAGTTTAAAAAACACCCAAGCAACTCAGTTCGTTTTTATTTTCGTCCTGTTTTCACAGCTTCATTTGGCAAACCAGTGATTTTTAATAGAGGCAGTTGCAAAATGCAACCACACCCAGACTTTACAACCTTTGACAATGGAAATTACAATGGTTGTTTGCAACCATTTAAACGAAATTAACAGAATGTAGCACAAAAACACGAATCTAAATCTATCAAGTATAATCTGCCTGCAACATTTAATCATACTCAAGCCATGGTGTCCGACTGTCAAAAACTATAGATACCTCGGTGTGGTAACCGAATATGGAATTGTTCATAATAACCATTCACTAAAACGCAAAAGCCGAAAGTAAGCGCAAAAAGCAGGCAAGCAAACGGAGTAACGCATTTTTATGTTGAATCAAAAAGACGTTTCTGTCTTTGACCCAATGACTTTGTGGAGTTTTTAAAATCTTAATAAAGCAAAGCCAAGGCGAAAGCGTCATGGAAGGCAGAAAGAAGATAATCAAAAAAATACATCAAACCAGCCAATTTGCGTGAGTGTACGGTATGGCCGGTTAAACATGGCAGCTTTTTTCAGGGTGCAAGGAGCGCGCGAATTTTGAATGAAAGAAAAAAGACGTTCAGAAACTGAATTGTGTGCCAAATTTGACTAGTTTTTTTAAACTAATGGATCATCCGCGCTATTCTGTTCATTCTTTATCCCTTGTACACATGATTGGGAATTACGTTGGCTTTTTTGAAAAAGACAACTCCTAGTCTGCGGCTGATCCCGCCTTGATGGACTGCCTCATTTATTCGGCCATACTGTAAGTATAAAAAACAAATAATACGATTTTCGCTGTACAATGCAGAGCAATGATAACAATAAATAAAACAGTCCAATAACAAATGCAAGGTCTATTCAGCACGGTATCTATTGTATTAGAGAAAAGTGCGCTCTCTACTCATTTTAATTTAAATATGATTGAAATACAAGTTTTGTGATAAATGAGAACACATAAAAATGAGGCAAAGGTTTTAGTTTGAAACAGCATTAAAACCATGGAAGTTGGTGTTACTGATCCATTTTTTGCTGAGAATCTTTGCCTTGTTGTCTGATTTTCAATTGCCTTGTTTTTCTTTTGAAGTTTTCTAGGATGGTACATCTTAAACCATGTCCATCAGATACCAATTTTTTAATTTTGAACAATTTTGAAGTTATTAGCTTGAGTAGCATCAGTACCATTGCGTTTGCTTGCAGACATGGAAGAAAAAACTTTTGTGTCTCCGGAACTAAACCCAGCGAAAACTATGTTACAGCTAAACTCTGACTGATCACTTTGTCGCTTGTTTGCGCTCTTTCTCGCGGCATTTCCACTCTTTGTAGTGTATCCTTTCGAGCTCCTCATCGGTTATGTCAATATCACAGATCTGTAGTGAATGGAAATCAGTTTGCAGATGTTTTCTGAAGTGCATGTGTTTGTGCCACGTATGGCATGTTCAAGCAGCACGAGACACACATACCCTTTGCACGAGCAAGTGCTCGTTGATCGGTTGTGTGGCGATGTGCTTCAGTGCCTCCATGGTCGCGTGTATGTCCGCGTGCGCTCTCAGCTGCGCCTTTGTGCCGATCGTTTGACGCAACAGCACAACCGCAACTTTGAACAGCACCTTCACACCTGGCAAGTCGCAACAAAATATAGTATTCACGCATTCGGTGAACACGGAGCACTAAAATAAAAATACAGTGTGAGTCAAAAAAAAGGTTCCAATTCTAAAATGCTCTCACTGGCGTGTGCTGAGGTGTTTAGAGCTGAAAATTGGAACACTATTAGAAAACAGTTGGAGGTTTTTCTGACTATTTTTTTTTTCACGGTATGTTGCCCCTATCACTCACTACAGCAGAATATCTGAAAAACAAGAAAAATCGACAAATGTGGAGAAATACAGAGGGTTGATTTAGCTGTAGCAAGAACCTCATGGCTTAAAATTTGGAACACTGTTAGAACACTTTGAGAGCTTTTTTGTGATTAAAAATTTTTTGGTTTACACGTTTCAGTTTATTTTTACAGTGTAATTTTCAAAAAATAGCGATTTTTGACGAAAAACAACGGTCGCCCATAATCTCACTGTTTATCATTGCTCATACCGACTTGTGAACTGATGTATCGCCACGCGGTGTAAAATAGAATTTTGTACAAAATTGGCGAACCCCTGTAGATAACTTATTCGCATGTTCCCACCAATTGGCAGACCAGACTCGCTTTTCTGCCGTCCACTTAACCATGATGGCCGCAACGACTGAAAATGGAATTGCATTTTTCACTGCAGAAAACAATCAATCTGCTATGGTGAAAAAAGCAGAGTGGCAAATTGTGTGAATTAAAAAAGAAAAACATTTCGCATTTGAAAAGAGAAATTCGCATCTGTTCTGAGCAGAACCGCTCACGCACCCTAGAAGATTCGAAGTGAAACATCAGCTTGCTCAAAGACTGTTCAAATGCCATTGAGCATTCGGCATTTCCAAGCTGTTGTGTGTGCGTATTGTTTTTTTCATCTTTTTTGTGTTGCGAACACTCGGGTTATCACCAACGTTCATCATTTGGTCTTTGTAACAGCTAAATTAATTCTCTGCATTTCACCACATTTGTCGATTTTTCATGTTTTTCAGATATTCTGCTGTAGTGAGTGATAGGGGCAACATACCGTGAAAAAAATAGTCAGAAAAACCTCCAACTGTTTTCTAATAGTGTTCCAATTTTCAGCTCTAAACACCTCAGCACACGCCAGTGAGAGCATTTTAGAATTGGAACCTTTTTTTGGTTCACCCTGTATATTGAAAATGCAGCGAGTCGGCAACCTTCGCAGAAGAACATGTCCCAGATTCGGAGCACCGTTGCCCAGGGCACCGTGCGGCAGTAAATGCACATGAACCACTCGATCATGTATAGCACCGGCTCAATGCCTTGTTGTTTCTGTGGACAAAACGTAACTGTTGACTAGTTATGTACTTTGTCAAAACAATATCTTTGAAGGAACACACACAAAAGCTCACAAAATGTTTGTGCGTTAATGCCGCTCGTTTTTTCAATATTCGATGCAGCATACGACCGTCCAATTGTATTGCTTCCTGAAACATGAACCAAAAATCGATCGCAATCAAAATACACCAAAACAGTCAAAACAATGTGTGAATACGAACGCACCAATCCAGGACTGTAGTATCCGGGCAAGTATTTGTGGCAGACTTGCACGAAGCAGTAGAATGCGTCGCGCACAGGCATGTGCATCAGCAGGGTGGCTGCCACTGGCGCCTGACCTTGGCAGTAGCCCTCTTCTGGGTGCATCACCGTGTATGCTTTCAGCAACCGGTACAAATCCGTGCGACTGCAATGCAGATGCACACTCAGTAATCAAGACATCATCCGCATGCACTTGTACTTGCACATGCACTGCTTGCTTGCATCAACGGTCAGCTCACCCAAGAGGGCCGTATGCACTTTCCCGTGCAAACATTTCGTGCTCGGGGAACTGCCGATGAATGTCTTTGGCGATTTCTTCGTTCCACCGCGGATCGCCTGGATGTTGGTCGAGTTGCTGAGATAGAACGTTGACGTTTGATACAAACATCACTCCGTGACACCAAGCAACGGTTGAGCACTGCAAAAACAACGCCAACAATAATTGCAGTTTACTTCAAAGATGGCCGCGCTGCTCGGCTGGTTCATGTGATGCTGAGCACCACAGAGATACTTCCAGACACGGCCACGCAACGAGCACGGGATTCCTTTGCGACACCGATTACGAACCTGAACAAATACAGGGTGCGCCAGATAACCATGGCATTTCAAATTGCTTCTGCGAACCAAACCAAATGCTTCAAAAAAGCCTATGTTAAAAAGTACCAACCTAAGTTCTGAGCTTATTTCGGTCCACCCTGTTCAAGACAAACAGACGACAAACTGGGAGAAGCAGTCTTGAATCAAATAAAATCACCAGCCTTATCAAAGTGTTTATTCATTACATTCGGCCAGTCATCAAGCATTTCAAGCCATTTTTGTTCGCGACGACGCAAGGTGCCAAGTGGAATGGGCGTTGGTGTGGCGCTGTAAGAACTAAAAACAATGAACACAACAGGGAATAGACATGGCATTCTAGAGCTTTCTGAAGAGTTCGATGGTAGAATATTTACTTTACTTTCGTTTCAAAAACATTTTATTTCCTGATTTTGCTCATTAACCACTTTCCAAAAGTTCGCCTTCATAACCCATCAGAAATACGATACTCATAATACCAAATAAGTAAGATCAAAAGTCAGAAATCAGAAATAAATCAGCGAATGATACGATGTGAGGCTTGTTCGCAACAAAAAGATCACAACTGAGCACACTCACGAATGTGCGTGTTGCCCGTGGTCTGTGGTGCTGGACGAGACGGTCGTGGACGCATCTTTCAAGAAACCAAATCTGTCCGTTTCAAAAGTGCTCTTTCGTGCGTCCTGTGTGTTGCTTGTGGCAAGACGATTGTCACGTTTTCCACTCTGTTCGGGTTCTTCTTTCAACCTTTCATCTTCCACACTAGAGGGCAAACCAGGCGCTTTGTAGGCAACATGTTTTGGCGAACGCAATTGATGATCATTCAACAAATTGTTTTGCGGTGACACTGGAGCCATCGCAGCGCCCGGCTTGTCTGTTCTCCATCGCAATGTTGGTGCTGCCGGCCCACTGTATTCGTGATCGTGTTCAGTCTGCAAATTATTAAAGAAAAGTGCGCTCTCTGCGCGTTTAAAAAGCGGAATACGAATAGATTCGAAAATTTTTTGAGAAAGCCCCCCCCTAGAACAACTATGCCTGCCGAGACTTTCCAGAGTTTTAGACCTGCCCCGTGTTGACCAACCTGAGGGAAATGAAATGAAAGCCACTGCAAACTTACTGAATCTCGATTATCAGCTGTTGTTCCTCCTGCCCCTGCGGTTGAATATACTGCTCGGTAGCCCCGAGTGCGCTTATCCAATGCGGGTACAGGAGGGGCTGAAATCGCGCCGGACATCTACAAATATAGTCTTTGATTTGTTGTTGATGATCGATTTTCTGTTTCAGTCAGTACCAGTAGCGAAAGTGGGACCTCGGGTGAGGAGGGTTTGCTTAATTTTAGAGGGGGGTGTCAGGTGCCTTCTCGGTAGGGTTGTTAAAAAAACAAAAATCGTCATTTTTTTTATTTTTTTTCAAATTTCAAAAATCAGTGCTAAATCAATCAGGGAGTTCGAAGAACCACATATGATATGCAAGCGCCTCCCGAATGACTCCCGTATGGAGGAACTTTGCAGATTTTGTTTTGGTGACCTCAATCTCAATTACCCTTTTTCCAAACCGTTACCATGCCTCTTCTTGTGTTTTGAACCCCAAAACGTCACTAATTGTCCCCAGATAATGCTAAAGTGAAGTGAAGACAAACATACCGTTTTGAAACTCGATCAATTCTTCTGATGATGTCGCGACGACACGACACGACGAAGCAGCAACCAGACCAGTACCGTGGGCCCAAAAAGATTTTCGAAGGGGGGGGGTATGGGTGCCGTGGGGGGGAGGGGGGGGTGCCAACCAAAAAGTGAGGGGGGTCCAAACTAGGGTTAGGGAAAAAAAAATCCGGATTTTTTTTTTAAATTAAAAAAAATTTTTTTTTTTTAAATTTTTTTTACAAGTTAGGTTTGTTCGAAGCGTCTCGTCGAGCTGAGTTCATCTAGACTATTTTCAGAACGATCCGGAAAACTATAAGAGCGAAAATCGTGTTTTATTGAAATTATGTCCATTTCATAGAGGGAAAGTTGCATTTTCAACAGTAAAACAGGACAATTTTCGACGTGTACTTGAATATTGAACCGTTCTTAGTTGTTCCTCTTTAGAAAATTACCAAAATTTGACTGTGTTCAAAAATTCCTGTTTGCTGTAGCTAAGTCGGCAACCCCTGTCGACCCGGTCGCCCCCCCCCCCCCCCAAGACACTTACTTTCAGGTTCAACCAGCTATGCTATCTGCCACATGGCGAGAGCCCACTCTTCAAATCATCGTATCGAAAACACGTACCATGATTTCGCGATCACGTTGCGGGCAACTGACAGACGCAAGTTTAACACGTTAGTTTAGCTCAGCACGCAAGTTTTAACATGTGGCCATGTTATCGGGTATCTGAAAAACGGTCGTGTGATGTGGTATTAACCAACATCTCCGCTCCAATTGTTTAACAATATATCGCACAACTCCATTGTAGACCTATAACATACGCCAATCAACAAAATATCATGTTCATCTCATGGCCTACCGACTGAAAAAAACATGTTCTAAGTTGCAAAAAAACGATTTCTGAAACGATATTTCAATTCAGTTAAGTCATTTCAACGCTAAAAATTGACTCTAGAAGTCATCCAAATCGAAAAACATGGAGTACGTCGGTCAAAATGACCAAATAATGACATGTACCTAAGCACACAAAGAAGTTGGGAAGAAAATTTGGTTTGAACTTTCAAAAAATTATGCCATAAATCGAATTTTCAGAGCAAAGTAGAAGAAAAATTTTTCAATTTTTTTTTTTAAGTTTGAAAAAAAAAATCCAAAATTTTTTTTTTTAAAAAAAAACAAAAAAAAAATAAAAAAAAAATTTTTTTCAAAGCCCCTAACCCTAGTCCAAACTATGGTAACGCGGGACCCCCCATGGGGTCCCATGCTTTGCAGTAGCGAAAGCGGGACCTTGGGTGAGGGGGGTGGTTGCCAAATTTTAGAGGGGGGGGGGGGGCCAGGTGCCTTCTCGGTGAGGGGGGGGTGCACGGGCAGCAAATTTTCCTGAGGGGGGGTGGTGCACTGGCAGAAAAATTTCGTGAGGGGGGGTGCACGGGATCGCGCGGGTAATACCAAATTTTTGCCTTAGAAAAACACAGAAATTCTTGTAAAATACAGAATATTTTGTGCAAACAAGCTGCTTGTTTGGTCAGAAACAACAAAATCTATGCAGGGACAGACACAAACGTCAAGAAAAATGCAAAAATTACGCTAATTTAGAAAAAATTGAGATGAGATTGACCACCGGTTGTTAGGGTTGTTCAAAATCTTTGAAATTACAATGAAGAATGTCAAGTTATCATATATTTAGCTTATATTATAGACTTTAAAGACAAAAAATCATGATTTTTGAGCAAAAATTCATGATTTTTGGGTGGTCCCAGAAAATTTTTGGGGGGTGTCACTGTTACTTAGGTCCATCTAGAGGGGGGGGGGGTGTCTAGCAAATTTCGAGGGGGGCGGTGTGGATGGTCCAGTGTCAGGTTTTGGGGGGTGGGTGTCGCGTGACCCCCCCACCCCCCCCCCCCACCCGGAGGTCTCGGGTGCTCTGGGGGGGTGTACCCCCCCCCCACCCCCCCCTCGTCTTCGGTACTGTCTGCGAGGCGAATCGTCACCTTAGCTGCCTTGTCGCGTCCGTGGCGTACGTCGCGTCCGTGGCGTAGCGGTAGAACTTCGGCCTACAGTTCTGTAGGTACGGGGTTCGAACCTCGCTGTGGACAAGACATACTCGTGGAAAAATTAGAGTGACCAATAAACATCTAATGGTCTATTCCCTCCTGAGCCGAGGAGGGTAAAATTGGGCTCGGGGCAGTATTGCCCGTCTCCGCCGGAGTTTGGTACCTTCGGGTTTCCGGAACCGGCGCGCGTACAAACAAAATAAAAAAAATAATAAAAAAAAGGCTGTAGGTCGATCCGGTACCGGTCGATCCGGTACCTGGCAATTTTCTAGGGCGGTCGATCCGGTACCGGTCGATCCGGTACTCGGTCGATCCGGTACCAATTGAAATTTTCAGCTGTTTTACGGGTTTTTAGCGTTCAATTCGTTGTGTTTTCGATTTTTCTTTGGTTTCGGTGATTGCGAAACATTTATGCAGCACGGAAAGACATGAAACCGAACACGATTGTTGGACGACGACGACTTGCGACACTTTGTTGGTTTTGGTAATCGTAATCTGATTCTGAAAAAAGCAAAACAAGTGTACCATATGTTTTTTTTATTTTCTGAACTATTTTCCAGAAGAATAAAGCTCTAAGACGGTGAAAATTTGCAAAATTATCAGCTCAGCAAGAAAAGGAGAACAAAATAAAAATATGAAGACTGATTCGGTTCTCTTTTGGAGTTGAGGAAAAATGTCTGTTGTTTTTATTTTCATATTTCCAGCGAAAAAACCTGCGGTAAAATGTTTCAGACATCAAATAAAATGAGAGAAACGAAGAAAAATGGAAAACAAATCAGAAACAAATTGAATTGAATGCTAAAACAGCTGAAAATTTCAATTTCAGCGGATCGACCGCCCTAGAAAATTGCCAGGTACCGGATCGACCGGTACCGGATCGACCGGTACCGGATCGACCGTACCGGATCGACCGGTACCGGATCGACCGCATGCCAAAAAAAATGGTAGGCCAAGCTCAAAAACTTTTTTTTTAATTATACGCGCGCCGGTTTTTCATCGCAGATGTTGTCGTAGCCTAAAATCAGTCGGTAAAACGGCCCAAAATCGACTGCTAAAGGTTTTAAAAAAATCGGCATTTTTGGATTTGTATACATACTTAAAAGTGATTTTTTTGATTTCTGATCAGAGGTTGCTTGGAATGAGTCGTTGTAGGTTCCTAATCCTAAACCTAATCCTAATCCTAAGCCAAGCCTTTTTTATAAGGTGAAAATGATCAATTTAGTTTTTGCATTTTTTTCTTTCCTGTGTTAAAGGGCAGGGGCCACCGCTACTGCACATGCACCTGTTTTAATAATGATGCATTACGCATTTTTGTTTTTTTAATCACTTTTTTTAATTTTCATTTTTGTTTAACAACCCTAGGTGCGATCCCGTGTTTTCTAGCGGAGGGGGGTGGGGGGAGTCTAGTACCCGTGTCGAGGTAAAGGGGGGAGGGGGGTTCACGGGTATCTGCCCGTGCACGGGCAGGATTTTCGGCTGAGGGGGAGCCAACATTACTAAACCAAAGCCAAGTTTACAGTCTGTTTTGTTGTTTAGTTCGGTTTCAATGAAGTCGTTGTAGGTTCCTAATCCTAAGCCCAATCCTAATCCTAATGAAGTCGTTGTAGGTTCCTAATGCTAAACCTAATCCTAATCCTAAGTGAAGCCTTTTTAACAAAGTGAAAGTGCCTTGATTGACAGCTTTGTTGAAGGGGTGAAACATTGGGATCAGGGATAAGCTCCAGCTCCGGTTTAGCTTTGTAGTTTTACGGCATTTTTTCCTGTTCCTTGGAGTTAAATTTTTTTAATTGAGACGTTGACGATTTTGGACTCTTCATCAACATCAACATGTTATTTTTTTAAATTCGAAAAAATTTTCTCTAATATGCTCTGAAAACCTCAATTTTGGCACAATTTTTCGAAAGTTCAACAAAAATTTTCTTTGATATTACCTCGTAAAACCTTTAGCAGTTGATTTTGGACCATTTTACCGACTGATTTCAGGCTTATACAACATCGGCGATGAAGTTTTTGAGCGTCCCAAAGGTTGGCTTACCATTTCCGATGCAGATAAGCTGACGATTCGCCTCGCAATCTAAATTTGAGCGTCCAAGCTGCTCCGTTTGCAATCGTTACGTTGTCTGGTTGCCGTTTCGTGTCCTGCCGTCGCGACACATTATCAGATTTGATCGAATTTCAAGCGGTATGTGTATTTTCACTTGGGCTGGGGACAATAAGTGACGTTTTGGGGGCCAAAACACTAGAAGAGGCATGGTAACGGTTTGGAAAAGGGGCAATTGAGGTCACCAAAACAAAATCTCCAAAGTTCCGCCATACGGGAGTCATTCCGGAGGCGCTTGCATATCATATGTGGTTCTTCGAACTCCCTGATTGATTTAGCACAACTTTGATTTTTGAAATTTAAAAAAAAAAAATTTTTAAACAAAAATGACGATTTTTGTTTTTTTTAACAACCCTATACTGGTCTCATAAGGAGTGCATTTTTTTTCAAAATTTTTTGTGGGGGGGGTCCTTCCCACCCCCGGCCCCCATGATATTTTTTCGCTTAAATTTTGAAGGAAAAACGCTAAATTTTTTTTTTTTATAATTTAATTATAATTTAATTGGTTGGCCTACATAGGGAAAGAAATATTTTGTACTAAACAGCAAAAAGAATAGCAAAGCGCGAATTATAAGCAATCACGCACGCTTCAGAGATATATGTTTTAGAAAGGTGTGCCAGCCAACTCATTTAGTTTTCTTTAGTTTAGTTTTCAATCAAAGAGAAGAAAATGCAATTCCATGTTGCAAATTCTTTAATTGAGGAACGTGGTGAACAAGATGAAAATAAAGCGGCGCCATTCTTGTGCTTTTGGCCGTTGTCCGCGATCCCAATGGCGTAAGGCCACCCTGAATGGTTGATCCAAAAAACAAACAAGTGAAACAGTGATCGGTTGGGTTGCACGTTTCACGAGACCACGACAACCATAAACTGAAAACTTAAATGATGGTCGGTTGGTTGATCGTGCCATGACCTGATTGGGTAGCCCGGCCAGAAAACAAATAAGAAAACGAGAATCTAGCACGTTGATTGGTTGGCCCAGGAAAACAATTGAAAAACGAATCTGGCACACTGATCTGTGGTTGGTTGCACCTGGCTGCCTCGATGAAAAATTTCTGGACGCACATTTTGATTGGTTGTTCAAAACTTCGTGCTGCACTATGGAAAATGGAACAGACAGACAGAGCTCAAAGCCTTTGAAACAATAAAAAACTGGTGAAGTCAGGTGAACTGAAGAAGAAACTGATAATGTAACAATGAATGAAATCGGTTCATCGTTCTGGTTTACTTTCTGATCCATTTTCCGCATCAGCAAGCTTTACAGATGGGTTCCCGACACTTCCCCATAGTTGAGTAGATGCTGTGCGCGTGCAGCCGCTGCACCCGTGCCAGTGGAATGGATTTTTGATGAAGATGCATGTGCATTTCTTTCATAATGTAGCACTCCGAATTTAATTATAATTATGATTTGCTGCAAAATCTTTGAAATTACAATGAAGATGGTCAAGTTATCATATACAGTCTATCACGCTAATATATGCAACTCGCTGATTGGTCGGCTCCTCACGCTCCGCACCCCTGGGAACGGGATTCAGAAAATATCATGTTTTTTTGTTGTTCAACGGTTTGTTTTCATTTTTTTCATGCCGAAAAAAATTCTAAATCAAAAACTACAAAATTCCAAACGTTTGAATTGGTAAAAAATTAGTAAACTGAAGTTTTTTTGGTTGATTGACGGCGACGACGTCGTCGAGAATTTTTGTTTTCAAACGTACCGCTGGCCGCCGCTGCGTGTTCAAAACAAATTTAAAAAACAAACAAACAAAATAACAAAACTTGCTTCCAACGATTTCGACGGTTTTCATCCCGCTTTTAACAATTGATTCATTGGGTGCGCCATGTCCATTCATTGTTGTTCAAAGATTGTTCACATTGTCAATAAATACTGTCACCTGCTGCGTTCTTCTTCTCTGTGCTTCGGACACACAGTAGCGGCTAGCGGCGGCACGCTCTTTTCATGCCTAAAGGCAAAAACTAAACCAAAAACCATAGACGACGTCGTCGCAGTCAATCAACCAAAAAAGACATTTTTTTGACATTGTGACCAATGCAACTTTTTGGAATTTGGTAGTTTTTTATTTAGAACGTTTTTTCGGCATGAAATAAATGAAAACAAACCGTTGAACAATGAAAAACATGATTTTTTCTGAATCCCGTTCCCAAGGGTGCGGAGCGTGAGGAGCCGACCAATCAGCGAGTTGCATATATTAGCGTGATAGACTGTATTCAGCTTATATTATGGACTTTATAGACAAAAAATCATGATTTTCGAAAAAAATTTTAGGGTGTGCAGAAAATTTTGGGGGGGGGTCTCCGCCAGACAAAATTTCATTGGGGGTGTGGGGGGTGTCGGCCAAATTTTCGAGGGGGGGTGCCAAAAATTTTTCAGTGGGGGGGGGGTGTCAGTCATGGTACAGTGACACCCCCCCAGGCGTGGGCCATGGGGGGGGTGCACTATTGTAGAAAAATTTCTGGGGGTGCACACCCCCACCCCACCCATGAGATTTTTTCGCTTAAATTTTGAAGGAAAAACGCTAAATTTTGCTTCAAAATCTTTGAAATTACAATGAAGAATGTCAAGTTATCATTTATTTAGCTTCAATTATGGACTTTAAAGACAAAAAATCATGATTTTTGAGCAAAATTCATGATTTTTGGGTGGTCCGAGAAAACTTTTGGGGGGTGTCACTGTTACTTAGGTCCATGTAGGGGGGTGGGTTGGGTGTCTAGCAAATTTTGATGGGGGGGTGGGGTGGATGGTCCAGTGTCAGGTTTTGGGGGGTGGGTGGCGCGGGACCCCCCCCCACCCCCCCCCGCGGAGGTCGCGGGTGCTCGGGGGGGGGGGACCCCCCACCCCCCACGTCTTCGGTCCTGATGGGAGGGGGGGTTCCCGGTTGTAGGGGGGGGGGTGGCACGCAGTACCGTGGGCGCGGGGGGATGGGGGGGGACCCCCCCCCTGGGCGCCAGAGGCCGGCGGGTGGGGGGGGGGGGGGGGGCACCGTGCCACCCCCCTAAAACCGGGCACCCCCATCGGACCTCCCCCCCTCGAAAATTTGGCCGACACCCCCCACACCCCCCCAGAAATTTTGTCTGGCGGAGAACCACCCCCCCCCCCCCCCCAAATTTTCCGTACACCCTAAAATTTTTTTCGAAAATTATGCTTTTTTGTCTATAAAGTCCCTACTATCAGCTGAATATATGATAACTTGACCATCTTCATTGTAATTTCAACGATTTTGCAGCAAAATTTAGCGTTTTTCCTTCAAAATTTAAGCGAAAAATTATCATGGGGGGTGGACCCCCCACAGAAAATTTTGAAAAAATGGACCTCCCCCATGGGACCCCCATCAGTACCGTGGGCCCAAAACAATTTTCGAAGGGGGGGGGGGGGGTATGGGGGGAGGGGGGGGGGGGGTCCAACCTATGGTAACGTGGGACCCCCCCATGGGGGTCCCATGGGGAGTGCATTTTTTCAAAATTTTCTGTGGGGTGGGTCCACCCCCCCCCATGATAATTTTTCGCTTAAATTTTGAAGGAAAAACGCTAAATTTTGCTGCAAAATCATTGAAATTACAATGAAGATGGTCAAGTTATCATATATTCAGCTTATAATATGGACTTTATAGACAAAAAAATCATGATTTTTGAAAAAAAATTTAGGGTGTACGGAAAATTTTGGGGGGGGGGGGTCTCCGCCAGACAAAATTTCATGGGGGGTGGGGGGGGGGGGTGTCGGCCAAATTTTCAAGGGGGGGGGGGGGGGTCCGATGGGGGGGGGGGGGGTCCGATGGGGGGGGGTGCCCGGTTTTAGGGGGGGCGGCACGGTGCCCCCCCACCCCCCCACCCGACGGTCTCTGGTGCTCTGGGGGGTGTACCCCTCCCCCACCCCCCTCGCCCACGGTACTGACCCCCATGGGGGGGTCCCACGTAGAGTTGTTAAACAAAAATGAAAAAATTTTTTTAAAGTGATTAAAAAAAAACAAAAATGCCGATTTTTAAAAAAAAAAAATTGAAAAATTTTTCTCTAATATGCTCTGAAAACCTCAATTTTGGCACAATTTTTCGAAAGTTCAACAAAAATTTTCTTTGATTATACCTCGTAAAACCTTTAGCAGTCGATTTTGGGCCGTTTTACCGACTGATTTTAGGCTTCGACAACATCTGCGATGAAGTTTTTGAGCGTCCCATCCCAAAGCTTAGCCTACCATTTCCGATGCAGATAAGGTGACGATTCGCCTCGCAGAGCGTCCGATTGTGCTCGCTGCTCCGTTTGCAAGCGCTAGGTTGTCTGGTTGCTGCTTCGTGTCGTGTCGTCGCGACACCATCAGAAGAATTGATCGAATTTCAAGGCGGTATGTTTGTCTTCACTTTAGCATTAGCTTAGCTGGGGACAATTAGTGACGTTTTGGAGGTCAAAACACAAGAAGAGGCATGGTGACGGTTTGGAAAAGGGGTAATTGAGGTCACCAAAACAAAATCTGCAAAGTTCCGCCATACGGGAGTCATTCGGGAGGCGCTTGCATATCATATGTGGTTCTTCGGACCAGTACCGTGGGCCCAAACAAATTTTCGAAGGGGGGGGGATGGTGCCGTGGGGGGGATGCCGACCAAAAAGTGAGGGGGGGGGGGCCCAACCTATGGTAACGTGGGACCCCCCCAGAGGGGTCCCATGGGGGGGGTGCATTTTTTTTCAAAATTTACGGTGGGGGGGTCCACCCCCCCCCCACCCCCCCATGAAATTTTTCGCTTTAATTTGAAAGGAAAAACGCTAAATTTTGGTGCAAAATCTTTGAAATTACAATGAAGATGGTCAAGTTATCATATATTCAGCTTATATTATAGACTTTATAGACAAAAAATCATGATTTTCGAAAAAAAATTTAGGGTGTGCAGAAAATTTTGGGGGGGGGGGTCTCCGCCAGACAAAATTTCATGGGGGGGTGTGGGGGGTGTCGGCCAAATTTTCGAGGGGGGGTCCGCACGGTGCCCCCCCCCCCCCCCCCATCCGACGGTCTCTGGGGCTCTGGGGAGGTACCCCCCCACCCCCCCCCGCCCACGGTACTGCTTCGGACTCCCTGATTGATTTAGCACAACTTTGATTTTTGAAATTTTTTTTTAAATTTTTTTTTTAACAAAAATGACGATTTTTGTTTTTTTTTAACAACCCTAGTCCCACGTACCAGGGTTGTTAAACAAAAATGAAAATTTTTTTTTAAAAAGTGATTAAAAAAAAACAAAAATGCCGATTTTTTTTTTTTAATTCGAAAAATTTTCCTCTAATATGCTCTGAAAACCTCAATTTTGGCACAATTTTTCGAAAGTTCAACAAAAATTTTCTTTGATTATACCTCGTAAAACCTTTAGCAGTCGATTTTGGGCCGTTTTACCGACTGATTTTAGGCTTCGACAACATCTGCGATGAAGTTTTTGAGCGTCCCAAAGCTTAGCCTACCATTTCCGATGCAGATAAGGTGACGATTAGCCTCGCAGAGCGTCCGATTGTGCTCGCTGCACCGTTTGCAAGCGCTACGTTGTCTGGTTGCTGCTTCGTGTCGTGTCGTCGCGACACCATCAGAAGAATTGATCGAATTTTAAGGCGGTATGTTTGTCTTCACTTTAGCATTAGCTTAGCTGGGGACAATTAGTGACGTTTTGGAGGTCAAAACACAAGAAGAGGCATGGTGACGGTTTGGAAAAGGGGTAATTGAGGTCACCAAAACAAAATCTGCAAAGTTCCGCCATACGGGTGTCATTCGCGAGGCGCTTGCATATCATATGTGGTTCTTCGGACTCCCTGATTGATTTAGCACAACTTTGATTTTTGAAAAAATTTTTAAAAAAAAAAAAAATTTTTTTTTTAAAAAAAATGACGATTTTTGTTTTTTTTAACAACCCTACCACGTACGTTACCATAGGTTGGACCCCCTCACTTTTTGGTCGGCACCCCCCCCCCCACGGCACCATACTAGGGTTGTTAAACAAAAATGAAAATTTTTTTTTTTAAAGTGATAAAAAAACAAAAATGCCGATTTTTTTTTAATTCGAAAAATTTTCCTCTAATATGCTCTGAAAACCTCAATTTTGGCACAATTTTTCGAAAGTTCAACAAAAATTTTCTTTGATTATACCTCGTAAAACCTTTAGCAGTCGATTTTGGGCCGTTTTACCGACTGATTTTAGGCTTCGACAACATCTGCGATGAAGTTTTTGAGCGTCCCAAAGCTTAGCCTACCATTTCCGATGCAGATAAGGTGACGATTCGCCTCGCAGAGCGTCCGATTGTGCTCGCTGCTCCGTTTGCAAGCGCTACGTTGTCTGGTTGCTGCTTCGTGTCGATGTAACGATGTAACGTTTATCGTACCAAGGTAGTGACACAATGCCGAAGCATCGAAATAGGTAATACCCGTTAGTACAAAATACAATGAAACAATCAATAACATCACGCATTCACCACCACACGAACAAAACATGATGAACTGACTGAGCTGACTGAGCTGAGGTTCTGAGAATTTGAATTTTGAACTTTTTTCAAAACAAGTTATCAATCACGAAAACTGTCACACACGACGAAACATTAACAAATAAAATAACTAGCGAGAATCAAACTCATGACTGCCCGATCAAAACTGTTCAAAACAAAACAGATAATCCACTTCATCGACGATACGAATACGAATTCAAATTGCCGCACAATCTCAGTGCACAAGACGAAACTCGACTGGCTACTGAAGTTTCTGACGTATTAACAAAAGAAATCCTGAAAGAACACAAAAGGATTAGCAACGGAACACCACAAACATTTTCCGACCACAAGCAGGGCAATGTTGGCAAGTTTAGAAAAAGTTGAAGTGAAAGGGGACATTGAACACAATGTAATTGTTTGTTTGTTTTTCTTCTTTTTTTAAGCAAGAATGTTTAATGGACCTAAGATCAATTTATCAATTCGCAAAGTTTTTCTCAATGGGAAAGGAAGAGCAACGGAGAGCGGCATCCCCAGGTCCACGGAAATCAAGCCAGAAGGGAGGGGAAACGTGTCGCAATAAATTTATGGATGAGTTGAGATTCGTTTGCAATAAGCCTATTTTTGAAAGAAGAGGTTGAGGGAGCTGAGACTGTGTCTTGATTCAGACTGTTCCAGAGTTGGATGGTTCGCACGGCCCAAGCACCAGCTCTAATTGACGTCTTTACAGGCGGTGTGTTCAGTTTATGTTGATAACCTCTAGTACCAAATTCCCCTTGGTGAACCTCAAAGAAGTCTGATAGATTTAAGACATAACACTTTGCATTGATAAATTTGTAAACCATTACCAGGTCTGACACAATTCTCTTGAATACAAGTGAACTTTGCTGCAAATCAATGAGCCGCTGGGTGTATGATGTTTCAAAATTTACACCTTCGAGATACTTTGTGAAACTTCTTTGAACGGATTCCACTCTCTTCAAAAGACCTACTTGAGACGGAGACCAAACCGAATTGCAATACGAGAGCTTGGTTACAACCATCGCATTAAATAACTTCATTCTAGCTGTTGTCGATCTGGTTCTGAAACATGGTGTCGTGTCGTCGCGACACCATCAGAAGAATTGATCGAATTTCAAGGGGGTATGTTTGTCTTCACTTTAGCATTAGCTTAGCTGGGGACAATTAGTGACGTTTTGGAGGTCAAAACACAAGAAGAGGCATGGTGACGGTTTGGAAAAGGGGTAATTGAGGTCACCAAAACAAAATCTGCAAAGTTCCGCCATACGGGAGTCATTCGGGAGGCGCTTGCATATCATATGTGGTTCTTCGGACTCCCTGATTGATTTAGCACAACTTTGATTTTTGAAATTTAAAAAAAAAATTTTAAACAAAAATGACGATTTTTGTTTTTTTTAACAACCCTACACCATGTGACCATACCCCCCCTTCGAAAATTGTTTTGCCCACGGTACTGGTGGCACGGTGCGTGCCCCCCACCCCCCCACCCGACGGTCTCTGGTGCTCCACCCCCCCCCCACCCACGGTACTGCTTGAAAGTATATACCTATTGTCAAAAAAAATTCTGCCAAAAACAAAGTCCACCCACACGAAACTCTCGGAAAAAAACATAATGATACTTTCTGTGGAAAGTGTCTTTTTCAGCTGAAAGTACAATTTTGATGGCCAAAATTCGTTTTTTTTAATTAAAGAAATTAAAATTCAAAAAATAATTAAAGAACCCCGATTTAAATTTTTTTTCAAGTTTAAAAAAATTGAACCCTATTTGGCAGTCATATTACATTAGTTAAGTGTTGGAGATCATAAAGCGAAACGCTAGTGACGCAAGCAAACTTAAAATGGGAGATTTAATCGCTCGAAATTTCAAGAAGCAGTCTGCAAGAGCCAAAGAAAAAGTACGTTGGTTTCTTTTTTTAGAAAAATAATAGCTACCATGTACTTTTCATGCGTGTGGACATGAATCAGTTTTTTTTGCCAATTGCCTTTGAATCATTCTGAATTTCTTGCAATTTATGTATGATGCCTGTATGTTTACAGCTGTTGGAGAGTTTGGGCAAAGCAGACCGCACAGTAGACGAAGTGTTCGATGAGCAACATGCAAATTTCAGTCGCCAGCAGGTGACCATCGGCCGTTCAAATGTTCTCCTCTTCATTAGTTTCTTGGTTTTGTGGTTGCAGTTATGATCATCTTGGTTTTTATCAACTTGAAAAAAAATCCACGTTGATTTAGGCTGCTGGGGAACGACTGGCTAAGCAGCTGCGCAACTATGTCGCTGCAACCAAAGGTTTGATGTTGATGGTAGGGTCCGACTGGTAAACCATTACAACGTTGAACGTGGTTGTTTTCAGCAATGGCGCAAGCTTCAAAGTCGCTGAACGATGCGATACGCGACGTGTACGAACAGCAGTGGCCAAACGCAGAGCATGTGCAGGCAATGACGCAGGTATGTGTGCATCTGTGCTTGCTCGTGTGTTTTTGCTTGCCGTGAAAAACACCAAACAAACCGAAAGCACTGTGTTAGTCAATCGATCTGCTCTGGGACGACTACCATGAGAAGTTGGTGGACGAAGCTGCGAATCCAGTAGCAGCGTACTCGCAACATTTCGTTGACGTCAAGCTTCGCATCGACAAGCGTGGGCGTAAACTGCTTGACTACGACAGCGCACGGCACGCGCTGATGCAGCTGACCGCTGGCAGTGCCGTCAGACGTGCCCCTGACGACGCCAAGGTCACCAAGGTGCGTCGTGCTCTCATTCACCTCTCCGGAAATATTATCTTTGTTCTACGACTCAGTGCGTTTGCAGATGTAAAAAGAAACGTGTTTAATGCTTGATGCGGCCATTCAAAACGGCCCAAGTGACTCAGCCACATCTCATGGCCTCGGGTCACCACACCAATTTTTTAATCCACTGTGTCAACCATGACACTGCCTTCTTATCTATGTGTGCATTGAGTCGCTGAGTCAAAGAAGAAACAAAAGTGACTGGTGTCGTGAAATTGCGGTTGCCGTGTGCAGGCCCAAGAGCAGCTCGCAGCCGCGCAACAGCTGTACACGCAGTTGAACTCGGATCTGATGGATGAGCTGCCGTCACTCTACGACCGGTGCGTTCGCGTCACATTCTGTAACCGGTTGATGTTCTGCTGCTCTTAGTTCACGGTAATTTTTGTTTGACTGCAGACGAATAAAACTGTACGCTCAGACGTTTGAGTCGATCTTCAACATCACCGCCCAGTTTAACCGCGAAACATCCAAGGTCAGCTAGCAGCGATTGAAAATGCTTAGCGATTGTTGTTTGTTAGTTTTTAGTTGACCAGCTACCAGCAAGAACAGCTTCAACGCTACAACTGAACGTTCAGATTGCTGGTGACTTGGTTGGTGTGGTCGAGGAGCTGGGCGTCAGTGCTGATCGTTTTCGAGTGGCCAGGCCAACGGCGAGCCCCCTGCCGATGCTGATCGACAGCAAGCAGCTGCACACGCAAGCACGTTTGCCGCCGGCCGCTGCCGCCTCTGGTTGGTGATGCACAGCAAGCAGCTGCAGCACAACTATCCTAGACCCTAGATTCCCAATTCGCACTTTGCAAATGTGCGTCTGTAACTGCTTTTTGTTGATTATGTTTACAATCTTTTTTGAGATTGTCCGCCATGTAATGCGACTGTTAAAATTGTTATCATTGAAAACAATAGAACAAAAACCTGGTGGTATCATTGGTGTATAATAACTGTGAGGCACGTCTTTTCAAACTGGTTTCACGTGCGAAACAGTGCAAAGCGACATTGTCTCTGCATTTTTTGAACATTTATGAGTTCTGTCACTGCAAAGCCATTGCTGACATTTGCACGCCGCAAAAAACGACACGTTGTTACTATGTGCGTAGTGGCAGTTTCAGATCGATGTTTGCAACGTTTGGTGGCACTCATCTGCTAAGCAAGTGCGCAGAGCACTTGTGTCTGTTGAATGATCTGAGCAGTGAGCGGTTGACAGAGTGGTGACTGGTGATGTGTGTAAAATTATGATGTTGATGACGGTGTTGCGCCGTAGAACACAGGCATGTGTTATACACAAGTCAGCAGTATCCACGTTATCTTTGCGCGGCTTTCATATTCTATTTCGACATTCATATCTCTGTCAACAGACATCACACAGCAACAAACTGAGTGCCTGTCTATGCGGCCAGGTGATGCTAGATACTCGCTCCGTTGGCTGGTTTGTTCGCACATGTTTGCTTTTGGCCGCCCGCCCTTGCACGCATATTTTCAAACTTGCACGGCACACATTGCGCTTGTTGTGACCAAAACGCTCGAAAGTTTGTTGTTGTATGCACTGTGACTGTTGTTGTTGTTGCACACAGCTCGCAGACACACGAACACGAGCGCATTCAGTCGAGCAATGGTTTACTTTGCTGAGAGCTTGGTGAATTGCTGCAATGGACTGGCTAAACTGAAACACTTGCCGCTTCGAGTGGGCAAGAGGCCAAAGTTCAGACGAACATTTCGCTGTGAGACCAATCGCTCATGTTAACAAATATCTGGATTGTGTGATCCACCATTCTGTATCACCAGGAAAACAATCAACGAACACAGTTTAAAAAAACACACTGACTGGAGAAAGATAAGCCTAAACAAGTTTTTAATTCCAACGTTAACAGTGGCTGTCTCGCAGTCCATGTGCATTCAGCCCCACTCCCACAACGCTGCACACATGATGAAACGGCAGCACATGTTAGTCCAACTGCGTTCTGTGTCCTGGGGAATGTTGCAATCTGCCTGGTGCAGCTGTGCACAGCGCACGTAGCACGCGTGTTGTGAGTGCTGCCAACGTGGTAGCCGGAGCTGGTGCGTTTGTGTGCGTGCGCTTTGATGATGCACTTGACGATGAATTGAAGTTGACATTGCTGAGCATTCCGATCGCCAGTTTTTGCATGACCATTCTGTTGCACAGTTGGGGATCAGTCGGTGAGAACGAGTGTGCGTGCGTTATTGACAAAGCCGTTGCCATCGTTTGGCATTATTTGCAGCTTCCGATCAAAATGATGATGATGCGCCGGGCAGTGCGCCGCAGTCGCCTGTCACGGAAAAGCCGTCCACGGCGCCACCACCACCGCCCGTCATGTACCCGGTTGGTTGTTCAGTGACAATGCATGCTGTGGAAAGCTGGCAAAAAGTGCACTGCACGGTGATTTGAATAAACCGCTGGCACCAGCGGCTATAAAGCTAAACGGCCGGTATTCACAACTGAAGCAATGACAAGCAACAAGAACAATAAGCATTTATCTTAGAACTGATATAAACAATTGCCGTTTGCCATGCTGATGCATGTTCACAACAATTGGCAAGCAAAAACACTGCGTAGTGCGTCAGATGACAGTGATTTCGCGTTGCTGCGTCATTGTTTCAGATCAGCTTCGTTTCAGCTAAACGACTGAATACCACAGTCGTTTATGTTCAGCTTTTTTCCTCATCATCGTGCGCGTTGAATTTGGACAACATGAAAACACTTGCATCGTATTTTGTAGCAGCTTTGGTGACAGACACAGACAGTAATGTTTGCACTCAGAGTGTTTCTGCTGAGATGAACGGTGGTGAGTGCCCGCCAAAGGACTCGAAATCGGTGACGCCCGCCAAATCGGCGCCGGCCAACAAGAGCAGTGGCGACTCAAAGAAGCAAACGTTGTCGCCAGTGGCCAGTCCAAGGGGCACCATCGGCTCACGAGGCTCGCATGACACTGCGAAGTCGGACACTGCTCCTGCGGTGCTCTACAAGGTGACTGACCTGTTATGCGTTGCGTCGTGCCACTTTTGATGGCAACTTGCTCACGGTGGCACAGCAACATGGCCAGCGTACAGGGTGTTGTCTCGTTCACAGGTGCGCGCGACACACAAATACGCCGCAGAGGACTCTGATGAGCTGTCGTTCGAGGCAGGCGAAGTGATCAACGTGGTGCCATACGACGACCCTGAAGAACAGGTGACACATGAGATGACACGTGGGCACGTGCCAGAACACGGAATACAAACATTGCACTTTGCAGGACGAGGGATGGCTGATGGGCGTCAAAGAGGCATCACGCGAAAAGGGAGTCTTCCCCGCAAACTTCACAAAGCCAGTCTGAGCTGCCTTTTAGCATTGTATTGTAATAGTATTGATCCATTGCGCTAGTGACCCTTTAGATTTGTGGTTCATTTCATCAGTTTTTTCAACTGTCAGTTACTTCAATAGTCGATTTGCCAATGTAACGTTATGACATTTGCGTGTTACGCAGCTGTATGCCTTTTCATTGACACTTTTTATTATCATACTTAACACGCAAAAACATTTATCATATTTGAGGACTCGTGATCGTTTATTTTGTTGTGTATTCTTTCACCCACATTTTGTTTTATTTATTGTTTTTTGTTTTTTGTTTTTTGTTTGTTTATTTGTTTCAGTTTGTATTTATTTATAAACCTGTTTCTTTTGCTTCAAATATGTTTGCAGTGATCACACAAATTCGTGCTTTTGTTTTATTTTTGTTCCTTCTCCCTTCAACAGAATTTTATTTCTTTATTTGTTGATTATTTTCTTTGTCAATTTCCCTAAATCATTTGTTCCTTCCTCATGCAGTGCAATACAATCCCATTCTTAATTATAATCCAGTTTGTGTTAGATCATGAAAAAAAAATCATTTGGTTTTTTTAGATTTGGGGATGTTGTTGTATTTCTTTCTGTTTTAGCCGCCTTGTATCTTCCAATTGCAATTAGCTTGTGTTGTGTCATTGGTTTAGTTTTTCTTCCGAAAACGGCAGATTTTTATTTTTTTAAAGTAGGTATGCATGCATGGTTGTGATCTTATAAGAAACGGTGTGGATCTATTGTAGACGTCTGCAAAACGTTACTTTACTTAGTTTTCTACATTTCATCGATTACAGTTGTTCTGAATTTGCAAGTTTGATGGACAAGTTTAGTTCATTTTACACGTACGCCAACGGCTATAAAAGTTTTATCGCTTCAACTGCAAGGTTAAAGTGTCCGTTTTGTGTGCTAGTTTCGATTCACCATTTTTCCATTGCTATTGCTTGAACAGTAATCGCACTACGCTGTTATGTTTTGCGTAGTTTTATCGTAATCTACGCAATTTTATGAAGGCCCAATAAAAGTTCTAGATTTTACTTAAGAGTGCCTGTCCCGGAAAATCGAACTTTTCCAGGGGGGTCGTGGCAACGTTTTTTAAAAAGTGGGGAAATCGGGACTTTTGGGGTGCGTTGGGTAGGTTGGCAGGTAGTAACTTCGTGTATAAAATTTCAGGCCCCAACTCCACTCTGTCTGCGCGGTAGACTAAAAAAACCTCTGAAAAATGCTAAAATCGCGGGTTTTTTGGAATTAAAAAATCGCCATTGCTTTTTGCTGAATCGTGCAAACTCAAAAATTGGCACAGTTGTTCACAAAAGCATGGAGAATAATGTGTTAAAAAATCTCACCAATCGGATTAGGTGCAAATTGGTTTTGGGCCACTTTTTTGCCAGAAAAGGGCCAAAAACATCAAAAATCGCGGTTTTTTGGGCACCATAGCCACTTCATGTGGAATACAAACTAGAAAATTTGCAAAAATACTTGCCAAAAAAAACTGAAAACTGTGTTAAAATTTTAGGCCAATCGGCCCGTTCGTTTATTGCTTTTGGGCACCATCTTTGACCTCAAAAAAGGCCAAAATCATCAAAATCGGTAATGTTTTCTGCGCCACCGCTGTTTTAGGAATCATGCAAGCTCAGAAATTGAACAGAGTATTTCTGCAGGTCTAGTTGACATTGTGTTAAAAAATCTCACCAATCGGATTAGGTGCAAATTGGTTTTGGGCCACTTTTTTGCCAGAAAAGGGCCAAAAACATCAAAAATCGCGGTTTTTTGGGCACCATAGCCACTTCATGTGGAATACAAACTAGAAAATTTGCAAAAATACTTGCCAAGAAAAACTGAAAACTGTGTTAAAATTTTAGGCCAATCGGCCCGTGTGTTTATTGCTTTTGGGCACCATCTTTGACCTCAAAAAAGGCCAAAATCATCAAAATCGGTAATGTTTTCTGCGCCACCGCTGTTTTAGGAATCGTGCAAGCTCAGAAATTGAACAGAGTATTTCTGCAGGTCTAGTTGACATTGTGTTAAAAAATCTTGCCAATCGGATTGGGCGCAAATTGGTTTTGGGCCACTTTTTTGCCAGAAAGGGCCAAAAACATCAAAAATCGCGTTTTTTTGGGCACCATAGCCACTTCATGTGGAATACGAACTAGAAAATTTGCAAAAATAATTGCCAAGAGAAACTGAAAACTGTGTTAAAATTTTAGGCCAATCGGCCCGTTCGTTTATTGCTTCTGGGCACCATCTTTGACCTCAAAAAAGGCCAAAATCATCAAAATCGGTAATGTTTTCTGCGCCACCGCTGTTTTAGGAATCGTGCAAACTCAGAAATTGAACAGAGTATTTCTGCTGGTCTAGTTGACATTGTGTTGAAAAATCTTGCCAATCGGATTAGGCGCCAATTGGTTTTGGGCCACATATTTGGCCTAAAACATAAGATTTGGCAGAAAATGGGTAATTCTTTCCGAACTCAAAACTTCTGGAAGCCACCTCGAGGTCTGAAATTTTGGCAAACGGGGAGTTTTCGTACCCGCTTGTTCCGAAAATCGCATTGAAAACATGACTCGAGATTGCTACTGTGCCCTAAACGCACACGCTATGGGGACGAAGAAGGACAATTTTTTTAAAAATTCTAAAGTGAAGTTTTTTTATGGAAATGAGTCTTAGTGTCGAATCAAAGCAACCATCAGAAACTATTTTTCTGCGTAAAATGAAAGCAACACGTCGAGATTACTTTAGATACGTACCGTACGACGTACCACCAGTAGGGCTGTTCCCGACGGGCCATTGGCCGTTGGCCCGGTCCGTCTCATTTTTTTGGCAGGACGGCCGGCCCGCGACAGATTTTTGGTAGACGGGCCGGCCCGTGGCCCGGCGCGTCGGCAATCTCTTGGTCCGCCATGGTTCGCGAATCCGCACCTGTATTTCCTTCAGATGACGCCTGAGGCTGCCGCTGCACAAATGTGGACGCTGCGAGATGATGACGGCAACAGAGTGTTTCATGCGGACGATTGCCGTCATTGGACGCGCATAAAAGACTACTTCAACACCCTGTCACAAACGGCAAAAAAGAAGTCAACCGAACAGAAGCCAGCGGAGAAAAAGAAACGCGGCAGGCCTCAAAAGGAGCCTGGCCCTTCATTTAAGCTAGATACTGACGAGAGCGACGAGGAAACCGCAACAGAAAAGATACCAGAATCAGATGAAGTTTGTTTCATTTATTTTAAAAAGCTGAGATACACCGAACAATATAAAGAGCATGCAAAAACATTGTGAACAATTTCAGGAAGAGCAGACACAGGAAATGTTTGCAAACACGCGGAATGAACTAGTGGCTGACGGCTACATTGAAAAGCAGTGATGATCAGGCGATTTCTGTTATTAATACAACAACATAAATACATTTCGCCGTGTTCATGGCCTAAAGTAACATGTCATTTTTATGTTCACTTTGAGTTACGAAAAGTATGCGGTTCCAGCACGCCTTTGATACATTCAAATTAGAACAACAGTTGCAAGTCAATTATTTGGCCAAAAGCGCGTGTGCAACTGGCAAATCCGCCAAATTTCCGCTAGTTTTTTGTTTCGTTCTGAGCTTCAATGCTGGTTGCATTCGAAATATCGAAAAATTACATAATACTTCATGCTATGAACACGAAGATTTGTAACTTCAAGAGGATCCAATCAATCTTACATGATCTACATGTATAACCTGATTTTGTTTGCTGCGAGTCGCACAAACGTGGGTAAAATTATTTAAACCTTCCGTTTTCAATCATAATAACAATTTGTTGTTGAAAATGTTGAAAATAGATTGGAAATTTCTCTCGAATATTTGCACAATTTTTTAGTTTGCCCTTTGTGAAACAGACGCATCACTTCTTTGTTCTTGTTTGTTGGTGGAACAGATCTTTGATAACGTTCACTTGTTCGTTTGTTGCCGTTGGTGTCTTGGCCTATTTACATTCGCCCATTTTTATTCCTGTTCTTGTTGCGCACAAGTGTGTAGTATGCATATTTGTGGGTTCTCGAATCTCCACACATCACGCATCACTCCACTGAACGATGTTGACATTTCGATAAACAAACACGAATGATGAAATGAGATGTAAAAACACCCTCACACACATTGTTCCATACACGACGCCATGATTTTTTTTCACACGAGCACCGCACCCACGAGTTAAACAAAAATCAGCCCGCGAGCTGAACAAAAATTGGCTTGCGGGCCAATCGAAAATCGGCCCGCGAGACTCGCGAGCTTTTGTGGTTTTGACGGGCGGGCCTCCGGGCAAACCCGTCGCCGAAAAATTTCTGCAGGCGCCACACGGGTTTGCCCGTCAGCAAAAAATCATTGCGGGCAGGCACACGGACCAAAAAAGCCCGGCGCCTAATTCGATTGGCAAGATTTTTTCAACACAATGTCAACTAGACCTGCAGAAATACTCTATTCAATTTCTGATGAGTTTGCACGATTCTTAAAATAGCGGTGGCGCATTAAACATTACCGATTTTGATGATTTTGGCCTTTTTTGAGGTCACAGATGGTGCCCAGAACCAATTAACGAACTAGCCGATTGGCCTAAAATTTTAACACAGCATTCAGTTTCTCTTGGTAATTATTTGTGCAAATTTTCTAGTTCGTATTCTACATGAAGTGGCAATAATGCCCAAAAAACCGCTATTTTTGATGTTTTTGGCCCTTTTCTGGCAAAAAAGTGGCCCAAAACCAATTAGCGCCAAATCCGATTGGTGAGATTTTTTAACACAATGTCAACTAGACCTGCAGAAATACTCTGTTCAATTTCTGAGCTTGCACGATTCCTAAAACAGCGGTGGCGCAGAAAACATTACCGATTTTGATGATTTTGGCTTTTTTTGAGGTCAAAGATGGTGCCCAGAAGCAATAAACGAACGGGCCGATTGGCCTAAAATTTCAACACAGTTTTCAGTTTCTCTTGGCAATTATTTTTGCAAATTTTCTAGTTCGTATTCTGCACGAAGTGGAAATGGTGCTCAAAAAACCGCGATTTTTGATGTTTTTGGCCCTTTTCTGGCAAAAAAGTGGCCCAAAACCAATTTGCGCCTAATCCGATTGGTGAGATTTTTTAACACAATGTCAACTAGTCCTGCAGAAATACTCTGTTCAATTTCTGAGCTTGCACGATTCCTAAAACAGCGGTGGCGCAGAAAACATTACCGATTTTGATGATTTTGGCCTTTTTTGAGGTCAAAGATGGTGCCCAGAAGCAATAAACAAACGGGCCGATTGGCCTAAAATTTTAACACAGTTTTCTGTTTCTCTTGGCAATTATTTTTGCAAATTTTCTAGTTTGTATTCTACACGAAGTGGAAATGGTGCCCAAAAAACCGCGATTTTTGATGTTTTTGGCCCTTTTCTGGCAAAAAAGTGGCCCAAAACCAATTTGCGCCTGATCCGATTGGTGAGATTTTTTAACACAATGTCAACTAGACCTGCAGAAATACTCTGTTCAATTTCTGAGCTTGCACGATTCCTAAAACAGCGGTGGCGCAGAAAACATTAC
Organism: Theristus sp. LFF4_11; assembly: GCA_030248135.1. NCBI lineage: Eukaryota > Metazoa > Nematoda > Chromadorea > Monhysterida > Xyalidae > Theristus > Theristus sp. LFF4_11. The sequence goes on along the minus strand of JASANC010002869.1, from coordinate 17,133 downwards.
CGATTTTGATGATTTTGGCCTTTTTTGAGGTCAAAGATGGTGCCCAAAAGCAATAAACGAACGGGCCGATTGGCCTAAAATTTTAACACAGTTTTCAGTTTTTCTTGGCAAGTATTTTTGCAAATTTTCTAGTTCGTATTCCACATGAAGTGGCTATGGTGCCCAAAAACCGCGATTTTTGATGTTTTTGGCCCTTTTCTGGCAAAAAAGTGGCCCAAAACCAATTTGCACCTAATCCGATTGGTGAGATTTTTTTAACACAATGTCAACTAGACCTGCAGAAATACTCTGTTCAATTTCTGAGCTGGCACGATTCCTAAAACAGCGGTGGCGCAGAAAACATTACCGATTTTGATGATTTTAGCTTTTTTGAGGTCAAAGATGGTGCCCAAAAGCAATAAACGAACGGGCCGATTGGCCTAAAATTTTAACACAGTTTTCAGTTTTTTTGGCAAGTATTTTTGCAAATTTTCTAGTTTGTATTCCACATGAAGTGGCTATGGTGCCCAAAAAACCGCGATTTTTGATGTTTTTGGCCCTTTTCTGGCAAAAAAGTGGCCCAAAACCAATTTGCACCTAATCCGATTGGTGAGATTTTTTAACACATTATTCTCCATGCTTTTGTGAACAACTGTGCCAATTTTTGGGTTTGCACGATTCAGCAAAAAGCAATGGCGATTTTTTAATTCCAAAAAACCCGCGATTTTGGCATTTTTCAGAGGTTTTTTTAGTCTACCGCGCAGACAGAGTGGAGTTGGGGCCTGAAATTTTATACACGAAGTTACTACCTGCCAACCTACCCAACGCACCCCAAAAGTCCCGATTTCCCCACATTTTAAAAAACGTTGCCACGGCAAGTTCGATTTTCCGGGACAGGCACTCTTAAAAAACATGTTTTCTACAAAAGCTTGCGTTCGCTTGTTCACACATCGATACTCTTAATTGTTGGTACCGCAAAACGTGACAGCTGTGGCGCTTTGGTGCATTCAAAAATGCCTGTGGTGTATCGGCAGATTGTGCACAACGTGCGTGGACTCAAAAACAGCAACCCACTCAAGTGAGTACATTTTGCGCACATTGTTTGTTTATGGTGGCACTTTTGGTTGAATTTTCTCTTGGTGTTTTCAACAGTGCTGCTGTGAAAGTGAATGGGACAGTCTATGTGAGTGGTACGTTGGGACTAGAGCCAAGCACAGGCCAGCTGGCCAGTGGTGGGGTGACGGCTGAAACACGACAAGCACTGGTGAACATGGAAGATGTGCTGCGACAGGCGGGCACAAACATCAGCAATGGTAATGACGCACCTGCAGTTTCCTGTCGACGTCGATTATAGGTTCTCGGCTGATTGCTTGGTGATCGCGTGATACATGCTTTCTGTACAAGACTCGACTCCACCTCCACAGCGATACCTGCAGAGAAAGCATGCATCACCTAATCACCAACCAATCAGCTGGCTGATAGCCGATTTAGAGTTCGACCGTATATTTTCCGCTAACGTTAAGATTAGAAAGTTGTAATGAAAACCAAACAGACCACGTGTTATGACTTGGAAAACGCAACATACTCATTGCAACAAATCTGTAACCTGTGCTCCTTGCTATTTTGGCGATCAGTGATGACAAAATGAAAACATTGCTGTTTTCAGTTGTTAAATGCATTGCGCTGTTGGCCGATTACAACGACTTCACTGCTTTTAACGACACCTACAAACAGTGTACGGTTGACTTTATTTCTCGTGGTCACTTGAACAATGCTGGTTTTTTACAGTTCAAGCACAATTATTTCAGTTTTTACAAACAATCAACCAGCCAGGATGTGCTACCAAGTTGCCAAGCTTCCACTGGTGCGTTCAGTCGTTTGCTGTTTTGCACACTTTCATTTTTGAAACGTATTCTTGATGTCTGTGATCTGAATACCAGAACCAGAGTAACTTTTGTTTGTTGTGTTTCGTTTCGCGAACTGAATTCACGAGAAGCGCCGTGTTTTCAGAATGCTCGAGTGGAGATTGACGCCGTTGCGGTCACGGGCGATGTTGTCGACATCAAAGCAAAACTGTAACTCGCTGAATTCAAAATTTCCTGAGTCGAACGGTGATTGTAGCGACTTAGACGTGCTACGCCCGACGATGCCGGGCGTGCAATAGACTCAATGTGTAAGACTCGCACTTTGCAATATTTACAAGAATAGTGCCACTTTCGTTTTTGATTCAATTTGAGAAATGAAATAAGTTCTGTAGACTTCATTTGTATCAATTGATTGTGGTGAGTGCGCACAGTGGTGCAGGTTTGGTGTGCACTGGAGTGACATACTGTGGCTGCACCACACTGTGCCTTTCAAAAATGCATGTTTCTTCCGATACGACTAAAAAAGAAATACGTTTTGTGGTTGGTGTCAGTCAACACAGAAAGCATCAGCAACGCCCCAATTGAAATGCAACACGTTTAATTGTTGAATTCACTCAACACTTTCAATTCACGCGTGATGTGCGCGTGTGCTTGCGAGATTTTTTTGAGAAATGAGAAGGTCGACAACAGAAACGCCCAATTTTTGCTGAATTCTTACTTGCTTGAGCGTCTCAAGTGAATTTCAAAGAATCGTTTTCGCTCACCTTCAATTTTTGGAAAAGTATCTACCAGCTTAAATTTTTTGAAAGTGAACACCAGAAAGGAAACGTGCAAGCGACACGTACGAATGCGCAGCACTCTGTGCACGTTGGCAGAGCACACCAATGAATGTCATCGCTTCATGCAGCGCCTGTGCAAAACGTTTTTTTTTTCAGTTGTTTTGCACGTTGAGACACGCGTGTGCAGTGAGCACAATACGATGCATTCAATCACACGTTTCGTGGGCACTGCACATTCATGTGATATCGTGCAAGTGCACTTCTAAAATGATCAACAAAAAACATGCAAGAAATTGAAGTAAGTGAAATGCAACGAATCACTAAACACTGTCAAAGTGTGTCGTGTGCTACATTCACATTTTGTCCACGACAATTCGTTTCAGTTGCAGCGCAGAAAAGTTGAAGGTGCAGAAAAAAAGTTGAAGTGACCACGAATGCAATTTTTAATTATTTTGAAGTTTTTGACTGCGTTCCATTCCATCGAAAACACTTTGTAACATGATTTATTTTTACTGCTTTAGTTGCAAAACCGTTTTTGTGTGTTAGTAGGGCTGTAAAACGTTTTGCAGTGGTCATCAGCACGCAAAGAAGTTTTTGAACCACTGGGCACGAAAGCTCTGAAGACAAAAAGCGGATCGTCGGATAACAAAAAGAATCCCATAAGCTTTCAGCTTTTTCTCAGGCCACATGCAAGACATCAAACGTGAACTGAGTTTTCAAAAGTTGCACAATTTCAGCTGGGGCCTTTTCAACAATGGACGACAAAAAGCGTGCCACCCTGCGTCCGATCGCGTTCTGTGCGATTGCGTTCAGCACGGTCGCAGTGACCGGCTGCCTGATCACATTCCCACTCGTGTTCCATTACGTCCAAACACTCGAGGCAAGCGTCCAGAATGAACTCGATTTCTGCAAGGTTTGTCTTTGCTGATCATTGGTGTTCATTGTGAGGTGTGTTGTTTGTAACCTGCGCTTGCACAGGCACGTGCTCGAGACATGTGGCGTGAGATGGTCGACATTCGCACGGGCACCAACGCGAAGGCTGATCAAATCGCAAAGGCTGTCATGGCTCACCAGGTGGACGCGCGCACTGATTTGAAACTATGCAATGAACAAAATTCACAAATGAAAATCCTCTGACTTATGCAACTACAGGCATTCAACTTGCTTTTTTTCAATTTTCTCTAGGAAGCACAACACCGGATTCGCCGAGAGGCCGCAGCGGACTTTTCTCGGCGGTTTTTCGATCCAAATCCGCAGTATCCCGGCGGAGATTTTCGTCCAGCAACAAGCAACGGAGCCGATGCATTCCAACAAGGCTTCAGCACTTCATCATGTTGGTTATCAGGGTCATTTCTGTGTCGACATCGTTTTGTTCAATTTAGTGTTTCAATGCAATGTTCGACATTTTACGTATCTTGTCTCGACAAAAACTTCATCGTTCATTAGTGTACACGACACTGAAAATTCACGTGAAAGTGTGTCGTCATCTTACGCATCACAAAAGCGATTGTTTGCCCACATGATTTCGAGCGACGTTAGCGCGTGCGCACAGCAAGGCTAAGTTTTCGCTTTGTGCCAGTGGTAACGCGTGACTAAATCGCAGGTTGCACGTGTCAACGGGGTCCACCGGGGCCTCCCGGTCCTCCGGGCCGTGACGGACTTGCCGGTCGAGATGGTGCCCGTGGTGAGCTTGGCCCGCCTGGGCTCCCGGCGCCGATCACTGCCGATTTGTTCCCACAGCCTCCAGAGCAATGTCCATGCCAAGCGGACAAAGGCCCTGATGGACCGCCTGGTCCCCAAGGACCTGATGGGCCCCCCGGCGACCCAGGAGAGCCCGGCAGCGATGGTGCCCCTGGTCCACAGGGCGATGTTGGCCCGCCTGGACAACCTGGCCAACCGGGACAGCCGGGACCAAAGGGCCCACCTGGAGAACCAGGCAAACTGCGACAAATTCCGTCTCCACCGGGTTTGTTGAACGCACAACTTTGTGTTTTCAATGGTTACGCACAACGTGAGTTTTCAATTAGAATGTAGTATCAGTAGAAATAGTTTCAGTGTTAGGATGTGTCTGTGTACGTTCTAGGCAGTTGTACCAACTGTGCAAACCGAATCTGTGATTATCAGCCTGCAACCAAGCAGGTGCTTTTTAGGACGCCCTGGCGAACCGGGCCGTCCCGGACCACCTGGAGAACCAGGCCGCCCGGGAGACCCAGGCAAGGACGGCGACAACGGACCGCCAGGCAGCCCTGGAGATCCGGGCAGACCCGGCCAGCCGGGCGCACCTGGCCAACCAGGCAGTCCTGGCGAAGCAGGTACGAGCAAGCAACGTGTATTCGTTTTTGTTTTTGAAGCAAATAGAAACAAATGGATCCACCTGCAACAATGTTTGTTATGTGACCAATCCAACCAAACACGTTTCAAAAAAATATTTGGTGCAAAGTGTTCACGCCAATTTAAAACCTTGTTGAATAATGAATATTTTTTAATCGTAAAAATGCCCGAATCCGATTTTGTTTTGCTAAGAAAACCAATTCTTTTTTTGCAATAAAAAATATAAAATTTTACACGGACTCCTCGGTGATTTACAAGTGTTTTTTTTGTTTTTTAGGGTTTGTTTTCAGGTTTTTCATGAAAGTTTTCATAACTTTTCAGGCGATCCTGGGCTGCCTGGTTCATGTGACCACTGCCCGCCTGCACGCTTGGCTCCTGGATATTAGAAAACCTACGACGTGGGCAACGTGTGGCAAACTGTTGTCTTTTCAGCAATAAGTGAAACAACAAAGTTTTGTGATTTTGTAAATAATCACTGTGAGAATTTGATCAAACGTTTGCAATCAAAGCGTAATCAATCAGCCCAATTCTGAACACATAAATCATCGTTGATTTTTTTTCAAATCAATCAATCAAATCGTTGGCGAAAACATGGACCAATTTTTTGTTTCTTAATATAGTAGCACCACGCAGAAAATTATGCAGATGTATGTATGGCCTATTTTTTTAAACGTGTCCCACTGAAATGACGTCATGTGCCACAAAACATGCGCTTGTCGTTCACAGCAAACCAGACTATCCGTTTAGCCGATTTCTTCCCGTAAACAAATGGTGAATGTCGAATCAGTCACACCAAACTGAAATTTTAGTGCCTGTACTTTGACAAACGGGCGTTTTTAAATAAAATGACGTCACGTTAGTCCGGACACGTTTGAATAAATCCACAATATATATATTGGTATTCATCCAGCAGACCGGTCACCCAGTAGACCGGTCAAACCCGAGAACTTGTCTGTTAATCGTCTGTTAACACGCAGACCACTTGTAATGTGAACAAAAAAAGTTTAGGCTAACGGAGTACTGTAACGACCACTTTGGGTATCGACACGATCTTTCCTGATGTCAAGGATTTTTAATGAAATGTCTCTTAAACCATGTCAAATACTAAATTTACCCATTGAATTGAATTCAACATTGAACCCATTGAATATTACAACCACAAAGAACGGTAATGATTGTGTTAAGTCTCACATCTCGACACGATCTTTTAATGACACCACGACTTTCTCCAATTAAGGCTTGCGAAGCCTTAGGACACCTACAGAAATTCTTCATTGCTCCGGTGTGAGACGTAATTTTTGTATTGCACAGCTCCTTTATCTTGCAACACAATTCTGTAAGTGCCCTAAAAGCTTCGCAAGCCTTTATCAAGAAAAAAATCAAAAAAAATCTGTCCCAAGGGTACAATAGTTGGGTTTCAGTTTCAGTGCTAATGCTTGATGATCAGGGAACATCGTGTCAAGACCCAAAATAGTCGTTACCGTACTCCGATAGCCCAAACTCAGTATTTCACTCCACAAGTTGCATGTTAACAGATAACAGAACGAAGTTCTCTGGTGTGACCGGTCTACTGGGTGACCGGTCTGCTGGGTGACCGGTCTGCTGGATGAATACTCATACCGTATTACCTCTAATAAACCCCCATGGGGGTTTATTTCTTCAGCGACTTCTGGGGGTGGGGGTTTATTTTGGGGGGGGCTTTATTTTTTGGGGGGGGGGGGGTTTATTTGGAAACCATTTTTAGGAGTGGGCAAAATGGCAAAAATACCTTCCATGGCAGGAAGGAAGTCGCAGAAACTTCTATTATCGTTACAGGAAGACCGCGTGCACAAAAGTTTCACGCGTTGGGGAAAAGCCGGACACCGAACCAGACACATGACGTCATCCGACGTCTTTCGTCAGCTACCGTAACCCAATTTTGAATTCCCGCGATTCTGTGAAACGTTTTTCCTATCCCTGTGTGCAAAGGCACAGAGAACGGGGACCAAAATGAAAGATAATACTCTACATAGAAATTTCCTTTTATAACAGCCTTTTGTAATGAAATTACTGTTAACTCACCCATTTGGGGCCTTTGGTAGCACAATTTCATCATTTTCACTGCAACCAGCCACTGAATTCGCTGGGTATGTGTTTCAAACAGGTTTCAATAATCCCCCATGGGGGATTATTTTTTTTGGGGGGGGGTTTATTTGGAAACTTGTCGAGGGGGTGGGGGTTTAATTTTGGGGGGGGGGTTTAATAGAGGTAATACGGTATATTGATATAGATGCAGATGTTTGTGCACCTATCGATGCACTCCTTTTAATTGACGCTGAGAAAAGCTGCAAAACTTTGGTGCACGTACCAACGTATGGAATATGAGTAGCGTTGAAGAACGTCCAAACGGGATTTACTGAGCGTTACATCAAATCAACGTCGATATGTTGATCGTGATTGTAATGTTGCATATCTCAAACACACACACCCATGGAGCGGGGGCACACCTGCGATACGCGCGAGGCTGTGATATCGCACTGTGTGCGCCTGAGTTTGTCTGTAATATTGTGGATTTATTCAAACGTGTCCGGACTAAAATGACGTCATTTGCTTTAAAAACGCCCGTTTGTCAAAGTACAGGCACTAAAATGTCAGTTTGGTGTGACTGATTCGACATTCACCATTTGTTTACGGGAAGAAATCGGCTAAACGGAAAATCTGGTTTGCTGTGAACGGCAAGCGCATGTTTGACAGCATATGACGTCATTTCAGTGGGACACGTTTAAAAAAATAGGTCATACATGTGCAACATTGCAGACTTACAAACTTACTAACATTACTTGTCTTCACAGTAGGACTTCACAAGCAAATATTTCAATTAAATGCATTGTGTTATCCTGGGAAAATTCAGCAAAGGTCAGGTTTGACAATGTTCCACATTTCTGTTGGCAAATTCTTCTGAGCAACTTGTTTTGGGAGCAACCATAGTTCATGTTCTTTCACATCAAATCATGCTTTAGTTTCCACACGGTGAACCCAGTTTTAAATGATGTGGTGGTTATCGTTGTTGTTCGCCCCTTCATGGTATCATATCCATAAGTTGCAGCACAGTTTATTTTGCGCTCGTCAGTACGTCAAACGCGAGGAACAGCCCAATAGCTTTGGGCAATGTCACGATTGTAAAGTAAAATTTTCACTGTTTTACACGCCACATTATTGTCAATGTGAAAATAAAGGGCCTTGCACCATAAAGGTTTTGAAAAGGCAATTCGTTCAGGTCTGAATCGCAGTTTGTTGGCATCACTACATGTTCATCGGTAAGTCACAAATGGGTCGGTCCAATTTTGTTTGCACGGAGAGCTCAGCTAAAAAGTGGTGCGTGTTTAGCTGGTGGACAAGCGGAGGTCTGCTAGATGCCGATGTCGATGTGTAGTCGAGGGCGGTCGCTGCAGTATCATGGCCGAATAAATTTAATAAGGCGGCAGACCTTGTATTCTCCATCAAGGCGGGATCAGTCGCAGACTAGGAGTGGTTTTTCCAAGAATGCCAATTAATTTCTAATAATGTGCGCAAGGGAGAAAGAATGAACAGAATAGCACAAAAAATCAATTTGTAAAAAAACACGACAAATTTGATACACAATTTGGTTTCTGAACGTCCTGTTTCTTTCATTAAAATTTCGCGCGCTACCCTAAAAAAAGCAGCGATGTTTACTCGGTTATTCCGTATATCCTCACTTGCCTGAACATTTGCACTTGCTTATGATTTGGCATTTTGCTTCAAAAGATTGATTCACTGGAAACAGTAGATTGTCTAGCAAAATAAGCCTCGAGAAGCATTTTACAACACAAAAGTATGCTGCTGGAGGTTTGGCTAGGTATATGGTAGTACGATCAGGCAGCTTTTGCACTGAGATGCAAATGAGCGAACGAGGATTTCGTTGGATCGATTCGTTCATTAACCATTTGTGTGTCTATCATCACCACCACAATCACCATGATCAGCATCACCATCACCGCCACGATCACCATCACCACCACAATGACCATCACCACCACAATTACCATCACCACCACCATTACTATTACCACCACAATTACCATTACCACCACAGTTACCATCACCACCACAATTACGGTATGGCCGGTTAAACATGGCAGCTTTTTTCAGGGTGCAAGGAGCGCGCGAATTTTGAATGAAAGAAAAAAGACGTTCAGAAACTGAATTGTGTGCCAAATTTGACGCGTTTTTTTAAACTAATGGATTATCCGCGCTATTCTGTTCATTCTTCATCCCTTGTACACATGATTGGGAACTACGTTGGCTTTTTTGAAAAAGACAACTCCTGGTCTGCGGCTGATCCCGCCTTGATGGACTGCCTCATTTATTCGGCCATACTGTACCATCACCACCACAATCACCATGATCACCATGATCACTATCACCACCACAATCATTATCACCACCACTATCACTATCACCACCACAATCACCATGATCACCATGATCATCACCACCACAATCATTATCACCACCACTATCACTATCACCACCACAATCACCATCACCACCACAATCACCACGATCACCACCATTACCATCACCATCACGATCACCTATTGTACATGCCATCCCAAACTAATGGTTCCCCACTACATGCTTTCGGCCCAAACACGCGCTCACCAAAAAGTCGACGGCAAAAAAACTGCAGCAGAGCGCTGTACCAACGCTTGTCACTTTTCGTCATGGAGGCTGCTCAATGGTAACCGTGGTACACATACTGCTTTTTGCTACTTCGATTTTTGGCAGACCGTAAGATACCTCGTTTGGAAAACCGGACTTCGTACTTTTTTGTTTTGGTTGCTGGTTGTGGTGATCATACCGGTGCGCGTCAGCTTACCGTGCATTGCACCGCGCGCGTTTTACAAATACACTTTGCATCGCACAGAGAGCACACCATGAGCTACAGCGTTTTCTATGTGCACACGCCACACGAATAGAGCTAGCTGGCAAAGTTGTGTTGCAAGAATTTTTCGGGCGTTTTTGTAGAAACAATTCTGAAAATTGTGTTACTTATTTTTGTCGCAGTTTTTTCATGTAATCATTTGTGTTCGCCCTTTCAATTTTTTTCACTGAAATCAGTTTTTAGCCAAAACCGTACCCGGGGATAACGTGACACATAGAGTTGGAAAATTGAATTATTTTTGCCCCTGACCTTTTTTGGGGGCAAAAGTTGGGCCTTTTTAAAATTTCGAAGGATTTTGACCTGCTTTCAAGTGTTCGCCTTTTCAATTCTTACCTGCGACACTCACAGTTCAACGAATTATGTCACTGGGGTAAAATCACCTTTAAATTTAGAAATTGGGCATTTTTAAAATTTCGCAACGATTTTGTTCGCAGTGGCTTGCCCACACAGTTGCATTTCTAATGTTCAATAACTGCATTTTTGGAAACACACAACCATGCTGCGACAGTGATGTTTATGATGAAAAGGCAAAACCGGCTGCGAGTTGAAACATGCAATTTGCGAGAAAACACAACTGCACACTTTTTAACAATTTACAGCGACTAATGTTTTTACTGTTTCGAATGCAGGAGCAAAAGACAAGTTTACACATCCACTCTCAGTTTTATGTGGAGCATTCTGTATGAATCTTTGTTTAAAAAACGTTGACGCGCGCATGCACAAATACACACATCACCAGAAAGAGAAGTGCAAGAAACCGGTCCTGACAAACAAGAAATAAACGGAGCATCGTTGTTATTGCTTGCAGCGATGTGCGACGCTTCAAATCACAGCATTCTTGTTTCGATGATATGCTGAAAAACACGAAACAACTTTCAATTCCGATAGCCATTTCTGCACATAACGAGCTGCTCATAGTCATTTTCGCCACTCATTTTCTTGTTTCAGTTCAGTTGCGCGTCACATCTTTTTTCATTGTCAGTACAAGACGAGCAGTTGAAAAAAAAATAAAAGTGCAACTTTGCAGCCATAAGCCTCTCTCATGGCATAAATAGAGTTAAGAATTCGCTGAAATTTGGCAGATGCAAAATGATCTGCTAAACACTACAATTCGTTTGCTTCATGCTCCGTATTTTGCTTGTTTTTCGCGGTGTCGTATGAACGTTCGTACGCAGCACGTTTCAGAACACGCACGAATCATGGACGACAAAGCGCGCATGGTGGCGCCTGAGCGGCAGTCGCTGCGCACGTCCGCCTTCATGGCGATCACGTTCAGCACGGTCGCGGTGGCGTCGTGCCTCGTGACGTTCCCACTGTTGTTCCACTACGTGCTGCAGTTGGAGGCTAACGCGCAGACAGAGCTCGACTGGTGCTACGTGCGTTCACGGTCTCGCTGCATCGCAGTTTGCATGCACTCGCTCAAACGCTGACATTTGCAGACGAAATCAAAAGAGATGTACCGTGACGTGATGGACGTGCGATCGGCCGGCAAGGGTGGCCGTCTGGCGGACGCGGCCGTGCTCATGAACGAGTTCCGTGAGAAGCGTCAGGCACAGGGATGTAAGTGCTCGCAGTGAACTGAACGCGCTCGCACAACCCCACTCTGCATCGTTTGCTTCAGGCTGCACCTGTGAACGTGGCCTGCCTGGACCCCCAGGAGCACCAGGCCGTGACGGTCGCGACGGCACCCCTGGCCAGTACGGAGAGATTGGGCCGCCAGGGGAGCCGGTGCCTCTGCGCGACGAATACTACCCGAAATTCCCAGAACAGTGCCCGTGCGAGTCTCCCGATGGTCCGCCCGGAAATCCAGGCCGTCCCGGTCAACCAGGATTACCAGGTACAATGTAACTCTGGATACTAATGTACATGTACACAGTGTTTACCGTTATGTGTCATAAATGTCTTTGATTTGTGTGTTGATTCTTTATCATTTGTTTGATTTGCAGGAGACAACGGACAGCCAGGCAACCCAGGCGCACCGGGAGATCAAGGCGACCGTGGGCCCCCTGGTCGACCAGGCCAACCAGGCAACCCCGGACAGAAGGGTCCACCTGGACCGCCCGGCGAAGTCAAATTCGACAAAGAGGGACCACCTGGCGAGAACGGCCGCAAGGGTCCAACCGGATTACCTGGACCTCCAGGCCAGCCAGGCTCCCCCGGCAAAAACGGAGACAACGGAGGACCTGGCGACAGCGGCAATCCTGGTTTCCCAGGACCCCCAGGTAAATTGTTTATTATTAAAGCGTTTTGAGCTGATGTTTTCTCTACAAAGTTCCAACTCCTAGCACACAGAGAGAGTGTTGAACTGTTAAAAAAACTCAGTAAACTGTAGCGCTTTAATTTCAGGCCAGCCCGGCCAACCGGGCAACCCTGGAGACCCCGGAGACCCAGGAAACCAGGGAACCTGCGACCACTGCCCACCGGCACGTCTGGCGCCAGGCTATTAGAAGGAGAACGGATAAAAACCACTCAACTAAATTTGATTTTTCCACTCAGTTTTCAAACTCTTTTTGCAAAACATTATTCTCAACAGTTCTGCTCTATTTTGCGGCTATTCATAATTACAAATTCAAATCAAATTATTAACAAATCATTAAAAACCCGTTAGTAAATTGTTGTAAAACTAGGGAACAGAATCACTGACATCCACTCAATCTTTCTATAAATGTGGTCCATTAAAACAGTTAACATGTAATAAAAAATAATGCATTTCTCTGTCGGTTTGGTCCGTTTCATGACGAGGGTAAATGCCAGATAGTACAGATACAAAGATAACAAATGTTGTTCCTGCTTGATTACAATAGAAACTTTCGAACGTGTAACTGATGCGACTTTTGTTGAAGTTAATCAAAGTGTGTGCCACGCAAGGGCACGTGGGTCGAGTGGTGCGCTTGTTTCAGACGTCAACTGGCAGCCACCCCAGCTCGAGACTGCCACACACACAGAAGCGGCTGATTGAGCGAGCAGTCTGCGCATTGCGACCGCATTGAAAGAACAGCATCAGATCGCGAGGCAGACATGCTAATTTGGCACATTAGCTCTCACTATAACCGCGCACGTAATAGCTACCGGGTGTAACATGCGTATTAATGAGCGCTTGATTTGTCGATGCACAAAGTGGCCATGAGCACACGAAAAAGGCAAGAACTCGCCCAATCGAGTTCGAGCACTCCTAGCAACTGCAAATGTATGTGAACGGACAAGTGAAATACTCCACGCTGGTTGTGCTCTGCTGACGCTTCGTGTCGTTACTAAGCGCAATCATGTTTTCTCTCTATGTCACGACAAACCAATTTCTGTTTCTGAAATTTCGCATATTTCAAAAATGTGTCCAGAAGCAGAACATTTTGGTCAGCATTTTCCGATTGTTAGTCCGCTCGATTTGAAGCTGGCTTGACTTTTTTACCTTAAATCTTCATACAATCGGACGAAAAATGATGAAACATAAAAATTGCTTTATTTCACGGTCAAGATTGTCAGATATCACAACTTGACAGCTGGCTTGTAGTGACAGTTTCTCAATTCAATCGTTCAATGCAGTGAAACTGGCCGATAAAAGTAAAACACGCCACGTGTATCACCAGACAAGAAAACTAAAGTCGATCGGTGTTCTTTTACTGAAGCTTGTTTTGCAAACAGTTTTAATAATGCAGAGTGCATTGTAACTTCTGCGCGAATGTCTCAATTTTTTAGTAAATGTGAAGCAATATCTCCGTCAGTCATTTGAAACTTGAGTGTCAATAGCGAGTAGTACCATTGGGGCTGAGCATAGAATGCAACACGCAAGTTGTAACGTTTTATCAAGCCAAAGAATGGCATGGGTTTGAGTTGTCCCTCCCCTTACCCCGACACTGTCTGCGTATGGTCGTGATTCCATAATTCTTTATTAAAGCTCATGCTTAGCCTTAACAAATTTACTGACAGCGTGATGTTGCGTGCGCCTGGCGCCAACAGTTTTTCTTGAATTACAATTATTTCACTGAACAGAACGATATTGCTATCATTATTATTACGGCACCGTGTAGAGGGGAAACTGCACATTGCTTTCATCTTGCATGTTTCCACTGGGCTGCATGATACCGTACTTACTTGGAGGTAGAACCGACAGGAAAAATGGCTTTCGACCAACTTGTTTTGCTAAATTAAGTTATCATTTTTCTTTTTATGGTTGCCTGTTTTTATTTCAAATTGTTTGGACCAATCAGCATGGTTTCCTAATACCAAAATCAGTTACCTTGCTGAGTCCGCTGTGAATTTCTTCCAAAACCCAGCTTTAAAATACATAAATGCGACAATTGTTGTGAAGTGGGGTAAATTATTTTGGTTCACGAAGGGAAATTTGCGCCCGAATCTAGATTTCAGCTTCCATCTCATCCCACACTTTTGCCACCGGAAGACCGGAAACGCGCATTGCAGTGATAATGAGTTTTAGGGATTATCCCATCCGTTTATTTCATGAACGCTTATCTGTTGCACATACTGTGCGGTGCGTTTTTTTGTAAGAATAACACATTGAGAAAAAATATTTTTCAAAATAAAGGATAGTCAGCTAGTGTAGACAGTGGATAAAAGTGGACCGGCGTTGGTCAGTGCAAACTGTGTTTTCTGCTGTACTTAAACACTTTTGTGCACAGATTAACACCCGCCCACACCATACCAATACGGTTTTTTGACATTTTTAAAAAGGTGTGTTTTTCTCTGCAATTGCACTGAGAAACCGTTGCTGTTAAAGTTGTTACGAAAATTGAGTTTGTTGTTTCTCTGCTTTATTTATTCCTTTGACATAACGCAACAGAATAATGCAGATGCAGCAATAGATTCACATGCAAAATCTCGTGCAATTTCATCACACTGGAAAATAGAAAATGAAACGCGTGTTTATCCCTTTTAACGGTTGTTAAAGTTGCTTATAACTGTAATTGTGCAATGACGTTATCTAGCGTTATTGCATAACATAAACGTTATTCAACGTTATTGGGGTTAGGTACAGTGTTCTTTATCATGCGGATGCGCGAGCGAGCGTCAGCGAGCGGACAGCGCATCACGCATTATATGAGCCGTTATCCTTTCACGCGCGTTTTTCAAATTTCATCAGCGTCCTGCGCGAACCTATTAATAAGCCACAAACCTGTTTCTGTGCACACGAAACAAACACCCAAAGTTGTGTTTGGAGGGCAAATGTACTATCGCGGCCCAGGAGATCGCGGCCCGGACTATCGCGGCCGAAGCATCGCGGCCTGAAAGATCGCGGCCTGGACGATCGCGGCCTGAACGATCGCGGCCCGGACGATCGCGGCCTGGGACGATCGCGGCCCGGGACGATCGCGGCCTGGGAGGATCGCGGCCTGGGACGATCGCGGCCTGGGACGATCGCGGCCTGGGAGGATCGCGGCCTGGAACGATCGCGGCCTGGGACGATCGCGGCCTGGGAGGATCGCGGCCTGGGACGATCGCGGCCTGGATGATCGCCGCGAATTTTCATACCTTGTCATATATCCAGATCAGACTGGCAATTTACATGTGGCAGTCATCGTACATTGCGTATGTATCATCAATCCTACGTGTGAGTGACTCAACCTGACCCGACAGCTCCCATGTGAATGACTACAGGGTGTTTCAGACGTAATGGGTAGGTGTTTGACGCGTTATTTGTTGAGTTGTGTTAAACCATATTGAATGGAATTTTAGTCAGTTGGTCAAGAAAGTTCACCTTAGATTTGTGCAAAATTTCGGAAAAATTCATTTACCTGCCCGCGAATGACGTAGCAAAACACAAAAAACATGGATTTCAGCACGCAACTGGGGGTTCTTGTTTGGCACCGGGTGAAACATTAGCTTGTATGCGACCGAATCGTTGCATGAATGAGTACGAAATGTTTTTTAATCAGATTTGTTTGTTTTAGGTTTTTTATATTTACCGGTTTTTGGAACGTGGTAGACCTTTTTTATGCTCGAGATAGGGTTGGCACAGAAAAAAAGGTTTATTTTCTGTTTTAAAACTTTTTTTTCAGTTTTTTTTCTGAAAAAATAAAAAAACCGGTTTTTTACCTTAAAAATTTTCAAACTACGTGGTCAAAAATTACAATTCTTTGCTTGATTGATAAAATGTAAAATTATATTTTTGAAAAAATGGTGCATTTAACTGTGTCGAACTGAACTGATGAAGCATCATTTTGCAGAAGCTTTTGTTTGAAGGGTCAAGTGAAATACGATGAAGACAAGGTGACTGCTAAACGAAGTGCAGATGCAAAGTGAATGACGACATTGTCGATTTGAAACGGTAACTGATAAAATGTTATTTTTCAAACGCCATCCGCTGCCGGTTTCACTTTGCAGTTCTGTAAATCTCGCCCCCGATCCCCATACCTACACGGTCACTGTTCAGTCGTCGTTTTCAATGTACTGAACGTGCTGTTCGGAAACCAATAAAAGCGAAATTGATTTGATTTGACACAAAAAATTGGGAAGATTTGAAAAGGAAAAAATAGCAAATTGGGTAGGTTGTATCCCCGAAAACATAACGTTTTACGTTGCTCAAAAACACTAATTTTGATGTATTTCCTATTTTGAGTTCAAGGTGCCAAGTTTTGGAAAGTTTAGGAGCTAGAAACTATTCGTTTTTTTCGTTTTTAAAACGGTTTTAAAACGGAAAAGAAAAGGTTTTTTCTGGCAATATAAAAAACCGGTTTTTTACCAACCCTAGTTTGAGAAGGCGGTTTTGGCCGTGACGGATATGCAGGTGCAAGCGATGCATTGAGCCTCACTTTGAGAAATTTGAGTTGAGTCACTTTGAGTTGACTGTTGCCGTTGTTGTTGATGTTTGCTGTTATCGCCATACACTGCTGTTTTGAAGTGTTCTTTTGAATATTTGCTTGTTTGGTGCGATCATCCCAGGCCGCGATCGTCCCAGGCCGCGATCGTCCCAGGCCGCGATCGTCCCAGGCCGCGATCGTCCCAGGCCGCGATCTTCCCAGGCCGCGATCTTCCCAGGCCGCGATCTTCCCAGGCCGCGATCTTCCCAGGCCGCGATCGTCCCAGGCCGCGATCGTCCCAGGCCGCGATCGTCCCAGGCCGTGATCCTCCCAGGCCGCGATCCTCCCAGGCCGCGATCGTCCCAGGCCGCGATCGTCCGGGCCGCGATCGTTCAGGCCGCGATCGTCCAGGCCGCGATGCTTCGGCCGCGATGCTTCGGCCGCGATGCTTCGGCCGCGATCTAATGGGCCGCGATCTAACG
>JASANC010002868.1:0-126100 GCA_030248135.1 Theristus sp. LFF4_11 | reverse complement strand
TCTAAGTGTTCGCCCTTTCAATTTTTGTCTAAAATTGTTTCATAACCGAACAAAATAGTTTCCTAGGGTAATTTCATCCGTAGATTTTGAAAATCTAATTACTTTTTTGCCCCGACTATTTTTTGGGCAAAAAATTGGGCACTTTCAAAGGTTCGGAGGTTTTGACATGGTTTCAAATGTCGCCCTTTCAATTTTTGTCTGAAATTGTTTCATAACCAAACAAAAACGTTTCCTGGGGTAATTGCAGCTGTAGATTTTGAAAATCTGGTTACTTTTTTTGCCCCGGCCTTTTTTGGGTCAAAAATTGGGCAATTTTTGTCTAAAGTTGATTTATAACCGAACAAAATAGTTTCCTGGGGTAATTTTATCCGTAGATTTAAAAAACCCCAATTACTTTTTTGCCCGACCATTTTTTGGGCAAAAAATTGGGCATTTTCAAAAGTTTGGAGGTTTTGACCTGGTTTCAAATGTCGCCCTTTCAATTTTTGTCTGAAATTGTTTCATAATCAAACAAAATAGTTTCCTGGGGTAATTGCAGCTGTAGATTTTGAAAATCTGGTTACTTTTTTGCCCCGGCCCCTTTTTGGGTTAAAAATTGGGCAATTTTTGTCTAAAGTTGTTTCATAACCAAACAAAATAGTTTCCTGGGGTAATTTCATCCGTAGATTTAAAAAATCCAATTACTTTTTTGCCCCGGCCATTTTTTGGGCAAAAAATTGAAGTTTTCAAAAGTTCGGAGATTTTGACATGGTTTCAAATGTCGCCCTATCAATTTTTGTCTGAAATTGTTTCATAACCGAACAAAAAAGTTTCCTGGGGTAATTGCAGTTGTAGATTTTGAAAATCTGGTTACTTTTTTGCCCCGGCCCTTTTTGGGTTAAAAATTGGGCATTTTTTGTCTAAAGTTGTTTCATAACCGAACAAAATAGTTTCCTGGGGTAATTGCAGCTGTAGATTTTGAAAATCTGGTTACTTTTTTGCCCCGGCCTTTTTTTGGGTCAAAAATTGGGCAATTTTTGTTTAAAGTTGTTTCATAACCGAACAAAATAGTTTCCTGGGGTAATTTCATCCGTAGATTTTAAAAATCCAATTACTTTTTTGCCCCGACCATTTTTTGGGCAAAAATTGGGCATTTTCAAAAGTTCGGAGGTTTGACCTGGTTTCAAATGTCGCCCTTTCAATTTTTGTCTGAAATTGTTTTATAACCGAACAAAAAAGTTTCCTGAGGTAAGTGCAGCTGTAGATTTTAAAAATCTTGTTACTTTTTTGCCCCGGCCCTTTTTGGGTTAAAAATTGGGCATTTTTTGTCTAAAGTTGTTTCATAACCGAACAAAATAGTTTCCTGGGGTAATTGCAGCTGTAGATTTTGAAAAATTGGTTACTTTTTGCCCCTGCTTTTTTTGGGTCAATGTTGAATGATGTGTGGAAAAGCCGCACAGCTGAAAAGTTGTTTCGCTCCCGAACGCAGTTTGAATACAAAATAAAATAAAATTGATTAGTGAGAAAAGATTCGGATTAGTTCTTTTTCCAATTTCTTGCACAAATCTGCCGTCACAATACGTTAAGTTTTGGTGATTTCAAATTGCCGCGCGTAGTCATGAAACATTTTCTCTATCTGTGCGTGCAAACGCATATTGGGTCACGTGTCATAAGAAAGATAATAATCACCAAATGAAGTCCTTGCAGTGCGCGCAGAACGTAGGCTGCCGCAGGTACGTCGCCATGAACTTGTGTCCGCAGATCTGGTGGATCTTGCGCCGCATCGCGCCGCGCCTCTGCCGTCCGTCGAACGCGCCCATTTTCTCCTTGAACTCGGCGGCCGCATGATGCGAGGTGCTCTCTGCAATTTCCATTTCATTGATCACTTTAGTTATTTCGCAAGAATGTAAGAATGCAAAAATGTCGCCGCTCGTGGCCTGGTGTAATGCGTTAAGACTACAGTCTGTGCGCTCGGGGGATCGAGCCCCGCCGAGGAGTGTATAGGCACTTAATGACAGAAAACTCGACGGGCGACCTACTCAATGGTGTTCTGGACGCTTCTCTGGGTTAGCCCTGGCTAAAAAACATTGCCTAAAAATCCCACCACCACCATCAGGATGCTCCGCTGAAAATAACACAGCATGAGATACGGAGACTGCAATGTACAATATCTAGCTCTGTGTCAAGAGTAGGGCGTTTTGGCGACGGTGTTTGTGTTGTACAATGTTAGTTTCATGCGTGAATTTTCTCGGGGAATCTTCTCAGCAGCCCGCTTTCAAGCTGCATGTTTTTTTCTTGTTTTTTTCTTTGCTTTCAGAAACTTTTGCTCTCAATGAACTCGGCATCTAAAAGCAAACAAAGGTTAAATAAAACCTGGGTGTTTTTATTTTTACTATTTTGTCATGTTTTTTTATCATTTTTTATCATGTGGTATTTTGTTCTGGGTTTGTTCGCTTGCTGTTGCATGCGATACAGCTCGATATATGTACTGTTGGAGATATATAGACGCATACCGCGGTGCCCCCTGGTTCGTCAGTGTGGATGAGAATCCAGTCATACAGAATTTTGCTGTTAATGTTGAATCACTAAAATCACATGTTACATTACGTTCCAATTCATACACAGCTCTCAGAATTGTTACTTTCAACACCTTGTTACTTGTTAGTCACACAGTACAGTTTCACATAATGGATTGCATATGATCAGGAATCAGTTTTTTTTAAATTTTTTAAAATATCAATTTCATTATTGTTGATGGCCTTTTTGACTAAACCGTATCTCAGGGATTCGGGTCACTTCATCACATTTTTTGATCACACACTTCCCGCGCGTCAAGTATGAGTGCTTACATCTCTGTATGTACGCACATTGAGTTGCAGATACCAAAACTATAAAACGAGCATCCAGCGCTTCAGCCTAGCAAAACAGCGGTTACAATATAAGAACTTCAGTACGGTCACTCGATAAAACATTCAAGACTCAGATCGCAATCAAACATTGCGAAATTTTCTTTTCGCCTTGTCATTTTTGATTCCTTTCACAAGCAACCTGCATAGAACGTGTCGTGTCAAGACCTATTACGGTACGGTAAGTGGTGTCCACTGCCCAGCGTTCTGCCTTATGTTCAACCGCACAATGTGCTCTGTGTCCGTACAGAGCGTTCTTACTCTCACTGTATCTTGGGCGGTTGGGGGATTTTTGTTTGCATTTTCTGTTTGAATTGAAAAACCTCCGCACCTACATAGTCTGTCAGTGCTCAGTGCAGCTTGAACAGCAGTGTCCACGCGTTTTTATGTTACATTGTTGGTTGACACTGGTGAAAACCTTGAAACTATGATATAAGTTTTCCACGCAACTGCATGTGGCATATTATGTGTCATGAGTGCTAACTACACAACACACAGTCGTTGACAAATAAGTTTCCACATAGAATTTTCCGTATTTTTTTTATTCAGTTAAAAGTTGTAGTTTATTGTTGTTTTCCGCAAGTTGCATGATATTCATCATTTTTTAAACTTTACTTTTAGTTGCTATCTCACTAGTGAACTGATTCTCTACGACTCACTCCCTGCTAAAGGCATCCAAAAATCTATTGGTAAAAATCGCTGTCTATACATGCATTTTTCACCAAATGATAACAACCGTAGAGATTTTTGGTAGCATCATTTTTATGTTTCGATGATAAAATGCAACATAACACACTAGAATAGCGAAAAAAAGTTCATTTTATAGCGAATAAATATTGTATGCGTGCTGATAACATAAAAAAAGTAGTTTTTACAAAATTATTCCGAAAAACACGAAAAAAGTCAACAAATTGTTTTAGATTCGAGAACTGTTGACCAGCTTGTTAGCTTCTTTTCTCAATGCGAGTGTGTTTCTCGCCTTTGAAAATGACGGACTGCCCTTAAGACCGTTTTTCTTTTTATCGTTTTACTCAACGCGCATACCTAGTTTCCAAATAAACACTCTTCATTTTTAGGCGTTTCATAGTTTCGATACAAAACACATCATTTGCGACGACGACGACGACGACAAACGAAGAAAACAGGAAAAACGCGAATATAGGGACACAGAAATAAACTGCGCTCATCCAAGAAGCATGTCGCAAAATGCACACACGAAATCGGTTCACCATCACACGGTGCTCCGGGCGATGCCACTGCGCAACACTGGTCACATTGTCATTGATATGCGTGCTGAGCGTTCAATATCTATGGATATGCGTCAATAAGTCGCAGTCGTTGTATCGGCAGTTTTACTATGCGTCGTTTCGCGATGGAGAAAGAGATCACATTGTTGATGATGGCCACGGGTCGATCGATGGACGACGGACGAATCGACAGCAGGTAATTCGGAGGATTCGTACCCAGTGACCGAGCAACGGTGGCTGCTAAATGGGAGCTACACATTCTTAAGCGTGTGCACAGAGGTTTTTGACCAAATGCCATTGTCTTTTCCCGGTATTATCGTTCTCATTGAACGGTCCGAATATGTCTCTGCACGAATGTCCCAGGGAATGTCTCACGGTTGTACGACAGCGTTTGAAATCAGCAAAACTGATCGTTATCGCATTCTTTGTGAAACGAAATCGAAGGAAATACAGGAGACCGAGGTGACGTCATGCGCGGTGCCTCGTCTGGATCCGTGGGACCCGTCGATCGCCGAGTACATCGCTCAGCGGGCGACGCCGATCCGCTGCAAGCGGTTGCAAGCCGAACTGACCGCGCTGAGCGACACCGGTTGGCTGCAGCTGAACGAGAGCGAACTGAGACGCGCGAACTACGATCGCAAGCAGTTGGCCTGTTTCTATCGATGCTTCCGACGGGCGACCGATGATGACGACGACACACTCGTCGACGGCGCATGGGTGCAGTTTGAGGTACAAAGTGCTCGTCTGAAAGCACTCGATTTCGACTATTATCAATTTTTTTGAGTTCTGCCACTGAACGCGTGCGCAGACGCGGAAAGGAAACTAGTTTCATTCATTATGTGGCAATTCAAAGTCGTCTAAGTGAATTGGCCCCATTTAGGGGACTCGGATCACGTTACCAATTTTGAATTCCCGCGTCATCCATGAAACTATTTACGTATCTATGCGCGCATTTTGAGTTGCGCGACCAAAATAAAAGATCATACAAAGTGCTCGTCGAAAGGCAGTGCACTCGATTTCGACCAGCACACAGCTGGCACACATTTGGCATTCCGTGCATTCCAAGTTGCACTGCTCGCAGAACGCCGCGCGACCAGGCTGCGAGTTCTTCGACGTCCAGTGCACCGGCGCCATTCCACTGGTGCCCGTCTACACGAACACGTACGCGCAGATTATACCGACGAAACAGAACAACAACAACAATACTAATACGCGTCGTCTGTTGAACGTGCACAACAGCGATCACTCATCGGAGACCAACGAAAACGACACTGAAACTAGCGACGAACGACGAAGAGACACGGCCGCCGCGAAACAGCCATCGATCATTCTGTTCGTGCTCGATTCAGTGTCACAGTCGAACTTCCGTCGGCAACTGCCGAAGACGACATCGGTGTTGGTGGACGCCTACGAGGCGGTGGTGATGCGCGGCATGGTCAAGGTCGCCGACAACAGTCTGCCGAACGCCGTCGCGTTTCTTGCAGGTGTGTCGTCGAGCGTTTTAATAGTTGCTGCTCATTAGAAAGACTGGTCGGGGTTTTTGCGTTTTGTGATTGGTTAAAACTAAACAACAATCACACAGTCAACAGTCGATACTTGATCGATCGATCAATCAATCAATCAATCAATGAATCAATCAATCAATCAATCAATCAATCAATCAATCAATCAATCAATCAATCAGTCAGTCAGTCAGCCTGTCAATCAATAACTCAATACATCAATCAATTTATCATTGAATAAATCAATCAGTCAGTCAGTCAGTAAAGCAATAACTCAATTCATCAATCAACCAATCAATCAATCAATCAATCAGTCAGTCAGTCAGTCAGCCTGTCAATCAATAACTCAATACATCAATCAATCAATCAATCAATCAATCAATCAATCAATCAATCAATCAATCAATCAATCAATCAATCAATCATTCAATAAATCAATCAGTCAGTCAGTCAATCAATAACTCAATGAATAATTCATTCACTCAGTCAACAGGTCTCCGTTACCAGACTGCTGGCTATGTCTCCGAGCTGCCCGATGACATGTCGACGACGTTCGCCGACGATTGGCCGCTGCTCTGGGCGGACGCCGAAAAGGCCGGCTACGTCACGTACTACGCTGAAGACATTCCGCATTTGAATCTGTTTCGATATCTGGCGAAAGGCTTCCGGCGGCAACCGACGACACACTACTTCCGGTAACGTCTCCGTCCGAAAACACTGCACTTGCTTGTAAACTCAGTAAAGACCAATTCATGCACACAAATTTTTACGGCACGTCACGTCACGTCATGTCACGTCTTCATTCATGGAGCAAAAAAAAACCAGCAATCCGGCACGTCACGTTATCTTTAGAACACGTGCTCGTTTATAAACGCATTCATACTTGACGTGCCGTGACGTGACGTGCCGGATATGTATACGTCGTGCATGAATTGGCCTTTACGTTGCCATTCACACTCACACACAAACATGCAGGTGCACACCAGCGAACACGCGCGCTGCCGTGATGTGTGTTCATTTGGTGCAAAAAAAACATTATTGTGTTGTAAAAATCGTCTTCAGAGACCAAGAATATTAATTGATCGAATGATCTTCAATTTCCGCACTGGTCTCCTCGTACAAGAATCACATACACGAAACGGGTCACTCACTCCTAATATGCCTTTTCATTCATACATAAGGAGCCGTGTGTACTGCTGGCGCAAGAAAAGCGCACAAACTCGAGCTGAACACCACTCGCACACGCAGGCCGTTTTGGCTGCGCGTCTGGTACAGTCTGCTGCATCGCCGCAGCACGCACCTGTGCTACGGCAACCGTCACAAGCACCGTCTACAGCTCGACTACCTTCGGCAGTTCGTGACGCGCTACGCGGCCGAGCAGCCAATGTTCGCGTTGAACTGGCTGACGGAGCTCGGCCACGACTGGCTGCATCAGGTGGCGCTCGGCGACGACGACTTCGCGCGCTTCTTCATGGGCGTCCGCGAGCAGCTGCGGTTCGCGTGTGGTTGTTTGTTGTTGCTGTTGTTCACAACACAGTTTATTCAGCCACCAATGTAACCAGGCTTGTTTGTTCCACCAGCAGCTGAACAAAATGTTGAACGTTTCGTTGTCTTTATCGATTTCGAAGTGTGATGTTCACGATTGGCTAAACTGACGGTAAAAATTCCGCTGAAAAACTCGAACGTCAATTCCACTATCCCGATGCTGTCTTTAACGGTGGGCGTGGAGAAACGTTCATTAGTGTCTCTGAGGACGTGAGGCTCGCATCGGAAATAGCCCCCAATGGGTTTCAGACACTCCGCCGGTTATTTGGGTATTTTGGGCTAAATAGTTCGGGCCAAGCGGCGCACAAACCCGACTGTGGTCACATACGCCTGTCAATACAACGATCGTTTCGTTTTCAGTAATTCGTGGTTGTTCGTCTTTTCCGATCACGGTCACCGATTTGACGCCATTCGCCGGTCGCTGATTGGGCGCATCGAAGAGCGCATGCCATTCATGGCTGTGGCGCCGCCCACGAACACGCCACTTGACGTGCGACTAGCACTCAAACACAATTCACAGGTGAGAATTGAGCAACTGGCTTTTAAAAACACATTTCACCGAACATCTCAGTGATGTTCCAATAAGCCTCAATTGTTCCGTAAAATTGTCAGGTGAACAACCAAAACAGTACTGGCAGCGATGGGATTCGAACCCACGCCTCCGAAGAGACTGGTGCCTTAAACCAGCGCCTTAGACCACTCGGCCACGCTACCGGCAACACTGAATTGAATCTTGTTATATTAGTCTAACAAATGGCGCAAAAGTCAAAATTTGAAGAAAAAAAACATAATTTTGCAATTGTCGTAATGTCGAGTCAATAGCACACGTTTACACCACAGTTCACCATTCAGCGTGTCAAGTTCTCACATGTTACTCACAGTACTGAGAAAATGTTACTTACAGCCAAGTCAATCACAAATTTCATCACCGATTTTTTGCAACCTTGGAACACGTTGAACTCAATTGTTCCGCGATGCCGCCATCCACTGCTGATAATTTCGCCACTACAATTGACTTTTCGAAGAACCAAAATTATTTCAGGTAGTGGTGGAGTTGATGTAAGTGGAGCGTTAGCAGCATTAGCAGTGGAGGCGTTTTAGTAGTGGAGTTTAGTGGAGGTAGTGGTGGGGCTAGTAGCAAAATGAGTAGTCTTACTTTGTAGTAAAGTTAACAGTTACGTTTTCTCGGTGCAGCGCCCCGGAACGGATTTTCGCACAACATTCCAGATACTGACGAGCTTCTTCGACCTGCACGCAACGATGCGCGACATCCTAGGCAACAACTACAGTGACAATGTCAACGATGATGCAGTGAACTATTTCCAAGTGAACAATAATTCGTCGAACAATAATAGTTGGAGAGTGAACCGGACCGAAAATGAAGCGACGCCGAGTAACGTAGAGCCAACAGCGAAACGACGACCTTCGAAACACCGGGGCGACTCCTGGCTGCGACCGCTCGACCGTCGGCGCGACTGTGCGGCAGCGGGTGTGCCGGACGAATTCTGCGTTTGCCAGCGCGAGACGCCCGTCTCGGTGCGGTTGGCCAGCGTGCGCGCCGCGGCTGACGCGCTCGTTGCACATGCTAATCGTCAAATTCAGGTTTGTTGTCTGAAGAACACGTTTTTGTTTTTGTTGTTTTTCCATACAAACACACTGGCACACACACACACACACACACACACGCACACACATATCAAATGACTCTATTTTGAAAAGTAGTATAGTCGGAATAGGGAGCTTTTTGACCAATGTCTGGTCGATGACTGTTTATTCACGCGACGAGGAACAAAAAATCTAAAAAAATTGTGAAACCAGGACTACGTGGATCAAGCATCAATATCAACAATATCATCCACATCACCATTACCATCATCTTCAACATCATCATTAGCCTTCTCATCAACAGCATTGTCATCAGCTTTATCATCAACATCCACATTATCAGCAACATCATCATCAGCTGTATTATCATCAAGATTATCATCAGCATTATCATCATCCTCATCATCACCATCATCCTCATCATCCTCATCATCACCATCATCACCATCATCACACCGCACTCATCAGCCAATCTGTGCGACACTAACGTTGCACTCGATTTTGCACGCGGAAAAATTTGCACCGTTGGCATCACTGTTCGATGGTCCAGCTGGCCAGAATGCGAACATGAATGGCGACATTCAAAACGGCCATTTCATCAGTAGATGGATTCAGAAATTGCGCCAGATGATATATCAGTCTAGTGATCAACTTCTAGTCGACCAGCACGCTTCATCTATTACACATCATCCAAAATATCGAATCTCCGTCGAATTGGTACCTGGTCATGGACAATTTGAGGTCGTGGTACTACTTTTTCTGCGTTCTTTTTACCATTAACTGCAAAGAGCGCTGTTGTTAATTTTTGAAAATCAGCCAAGCTTGTACCAGACGTTTTCGGTGTCTCGACCTAGCCAAACGGGGCTGGCTTCAACCGTTATGTTCCCCACCGTGAAACCGTGGGTTGGAAACTGAAAGAATGAAATCGTTGCAATGGAATGTTTTCTTTTCAGACAGTTAAAGTCAGACGAGTCAAAGTTTACCAAGTAGTCGGACCACCACAGAAAAACACCAAGAGTGACTCTAAAAAAACACTTGCAACCTGTGCGCCCACATACAAAGTACAATAGTATCCATACATTTTGTGCAGTAATTTCAGGCGACCGTTTATGCGAACAGCAGCAGTGTGCACGGCGCCACTGATTGGCTGGTGCAAGGTGACATCAACCGCATCAATCGATACGGCAACCAATCAGCATGCGTGCACACGGCGCTCGTGAAGAAACTCTGCTATTGCGTCTAATGGAACAACTAACAAAGCTATTTTACATGTGTTGAGGATTTTTTCGTGATTTTTCATGCTTTTTTGAATCCGGTCGAGATTCCGAGCCTGTCATGACATTTCTTTCTTGACACTGCATTTTCACGCTTCTTGTCACATTTATATGTAGCAAGTTATTCTCAGAGATTATCTATTCTGAAATTGTTCTGTGATATCATTGTTGAGCGGTTGATATGCCATTGATTGCCTAAGCGCCATCGTTTGTTTTGCACCACATCTTTTCTCGAACTGAGTTTCAAAAAAAAAGAAAATCATAGCAAACATTTTAAAACATCTGCACCTAGGGCCAATGCAGCCTTACCGACGGGGTGTGGAAATCGATTGTGCCGCACACCCCGGTACACCACCAGGTGGGTCGCAAGTGACAGCACAAAAAACAGGGTGTGTTTTACTGACCTTCGAGTGCAGTCCCGTTGAGCTCAATCTTGACGTGTAGTCGACCGCTCGGCTCTAAGTCAACCTGAAACATGAAGTTATTTTTTGGAATTTTTCTTCGGAACAGAAAACAAACTGTGGCAGGGTTCATGTGATTTGATTTGTGGCGTTTTGGTTCTCAGAACACAGGATACTGCACAGATCTTTTGTTTCACAGACCAGTCCTTCACATATACGCTGAAGCGTTTTTCAAACGTTGCATCGCAAAAAAACTCCAAATTTGTTTCTTCTTACCCAAACGTCGTTCATTTGGTTCGCTTTGAGATCCTCTAGCGATATTTGGCAGTTGGCGACAAACTCGTCAGGTGGAATGGCGGAATCGTGGAATACGGTGAAACCGAAACACTTGCCGTTGTGAATCTACGAAGATATAATCGTTTTTGATGTCATATTTTGTGCAAATTAGCCATTTGAGCTGTATTTTAAGCTTAGCTTGCGGTGTTTAAAACTTGAAACACGCACTTCATTTTGACAAATTTTCTCTTGAAAACTTTCCGCACAAAAACAAAAAGGCACGGATTGATGCCGGTGTCTGTGAATGCGGTTTGCGACCGCGTGTTTTTGTGACTGCAGTTGGGCTACACTTGTGACTGTGCTTGGGACCGTCATTCTGTCTGTATGTCTGTGCCTGCGTCTGTGGTTGTGTTGGTGACTGTGCGTTTATAAACGCTGTCTGCGACAGCGCTGTTACTTTTTTTTGTCTGAGAGTTTTCTGAATAATGGGGTTTGCGAATGATGAGAAAGTGTGTCCCGGACGTTTAGCCAAAGAACTTCACGCGACACCTCCGTGTTGAACTCCTCGCTCCAATGCGGGCACGCTGTCTTGGCGACTGTCTTCGTGCTGCCAACTACGGTCTCGTCAATGTCAACATTGACGTATGTATCGAGCGCGGTCGCCTTGCCAAATCGAGTCGACCATTGCGTCATCTTCAGGTCCTTTGCCTCATCAACGACGACTCGCGCGGTTCCATTAAACACAACCATAGTTGGTGTTCGTTTAACACGGTTATTTACAGTTTAGCATGTAACTGCGCGGTAATACAGCCGTATTACATGTCGTTGTCCTCATTAAACGGTCACTTATAAACGTTGGCCGGTCGACCAACATGAATAATCCATGATAGTCTGGTGCTGTCGCAGCTACGAGAATCTGTAAAACAACGTTCTTTTTTGATTCGGTAAAAAATAGCTTGAATCAATGGTATAGCCAAATGAATGCACCAAGTCTTCTCAATCAAGGCGAGACCAGCTGCAGACAAGAATGCCTGGGTTTTTTTCATTATCATGTATCAAAGGGATAATGTATGGTTAGATGAAGTAACGTCACTGCACCCAAGTCAACTGACATCAACAACGTGACAGTGACATGACGTCCTCAAGGACAGGTAAGAGCGAGACTAGAGAGTGTGGCCCCTCCACTTGCCCCCCCCCCTCTTGCGGCGAGGGCATTGATCCACAGAACGCTCAGCGCTAGTTCACCCCTCAAACCAAACCACTGGAATTTGGTATACCTTCGAGTTTCTGGTGGGAGTTACACGCTGTAAATCGATGGTCTCTCATAGTGTATACAGAACTGTTTTTCCCTAACAAAACACAGACAAAATACAATATATACGCCGTTTATTCATATCGTGTTTCTCATTAGCGGCTTTATACAAACTAAAAAAGGATACTTTTGTATAAACTCTGATGTTTGACTGTTCACCACACTGCTCGAGCGAGGCTGTGGTGTACCACACATCGGCGTTGTGGGAAAAGAAACTATGCACTCAATGACGGAGAAAAATTGGTGATAATTTGAAACATGTACCCGCTGTTGTTCGTTTAGCTCAGGTTTACCACTTTAAAAAAATGAGTGGAATTTTTTTGTGTTTGAGATTATTTTTCTATCTGTGATGTATTTGTGTGAATGCTTCGTGTTCGTATTGCAATGAACAGCAGATACGGTGCATACTTACATAAACCTCAGAAATTCCAATTAATAAGGTGCAAATGTAGAATCAAATGGCAAAAACTACAGGTATTTTTTTACAACTGCAACTACAAACAACAGCCTCATTTCACAAAAGGAGGCGCAAACGCTAAGTGACAAAGAAGTTTTGAAAAAAACTTCAGTTTTGTTCGTGTGTGTTTCAATTTGCACACCTAATTGGAGAGTTTTTTTAAAGAAATTCAGTTTAAGCTATAAAAAGCTAAACCAAGAAAGGTAAGCTGAAGCTGTGACGTTTTTTACTAAATCCAAAAATGCTACTAATCCAATCCAAACAAAACTGAAAACTCGTAAATCGACAATAAACGTCAACGGACACGTCTGAGAGCGTCTGAATAAACCTTGGACTCTTGGAGTTCAAAACGTCGCTGTGCTTCATGTGAGTGGAGTTTTCAAATGAAGCTTTAACACAATCAATGGCCAACAGTTCTGAAGCAATGTTTCAAATTTTGGAACAAACCATTGAAGCAGACCGGAGAACGAGTCGTTTTGCCCATTGTAATTTTTTGTAACACCCTTGTAGTTCAGTTGTGCTATTCTGATCTGTTATTGAACTATTGAACTACTTTTTCAAGAGATACTAATGCTGATTGTCACCAACGCGCACAAAAACTGAGTGTTAACGATTTTTCTGTTTGTGCCGGTCTGAACCAAAACAAAACTTTCCAACTTAGTTTGATTCAGCTTGCCAGCGTCAGTGTTTGTGATAGATATCACAAATGGGCTTAAGCGATTGCCTCAAGCAGACAAAGCCGCGCATTGTGAACACTTTTAAATTGCTTATCACAGACAACCAATTACGTGCAGCAAAAATAAAGACCACAAAGCAACATAGCTAAACGATCGGAATAGATACAATGCAGGCGCGACGGGCACACGCGTCAAACCGCAAAAAAATCATCATCGCATAAAAATGGCTAAACAGGTAAAACAAGAAAGAACCAAAAAGAACGCAAATGCAACAGAAACAGATATACATATGAAGCGCTTGGTTGAAAACGTACTATATAGCGCTGGCTATTGCTCCATTGCTGCGCACAAAGTCAGCGGTCTACAGCGCATACGCGGAACACTTTACTGCACAACAACAACAAGCCAGCTTCTCGTCAATATTATACGTGTATGGTCGGTGGCGCGGCTTCGTATTAGCTGACGGTTGTATATACATGTACATATATGTGCGCGTTGTTCATGTTTATACAGGGTGTGCGAAGGAACGTGTCACCAAGACACGTACACTTGTGTCCGGCTGTCACTTTGACGTGTCACTGCTGCCAACCGACGGCAATCACTCATACCGTGATTTTTTATTCATTGATTTTGCAGCTAATCAACGTTGCGGTCTCGAAGCCTCTCTATGTTTGTTGCACATTTGTTCATGTGAAGGTGCGTCATAAAAACAACAGTACTGAAAAGACAAAACTTGCTGTCGCATACATGATGATCTGCATTGGTCTATATACATTTTACAACGTGCAAGCGCTGTTTCTTGCGGTTTCGCCTGGTAAGCGTATACCGCTGGCCCTCAGGCTCGTCAGTACGACAAGGCCCGGGCTGCACAGTCCAATAAAAAGTGATGACCAGCGCAGACGGATGTTATGTCTGGCTGAAACATCAGCGAAACAGCGGATCACACAAGACACAAAATACAAAAGTACGCGAAACAAAAAATGTCCGAAGAGATGTTCGGTGTCCTGCCAACCGCGGTGTCCTGACCCGGAAATAAAAGTCTATACAGCCACATAAAACCGTGGGTGGTTTCGCTCGGTTCCGTTTCAGTTGGTGATGAGCTGCTTCTAGTTCTGGATCAGGACACTGGATCACTACTTCGGACTTTTTTTGTATTTAGCGTGCTATGATCTTTGTCTGGTGAAAAAGCTGTGAACATTTTGTTTTCGCCTTTCATGTGCAAGTCACTGTGGAAAGCCCGCAAAGCTGAAAACTGAACGCGCTTTTTCGCGCCCAAACGTACAGTCCGAATATGACTTTAAAAAAGAGTAATTTTATTTGTTAAATTTAAAGAATATGATTAGTTTGTCATTAACTCGCAAAAAACTGCCTTCAGATTGCATTATTTCGTTTTTCTGAATTCATATTGCCGCGCAGCCGCGAAACATTCCCCCATCGGTGCATATTACGATACGTTCAATGAAGAATATGTCCATGGCTTAGGTTTTTTTATTACTGTCACACCTAATGGAACATCAATACTTTGAAAAACATAAATAAGGACAAGCATCTCCAAGAAGCTGGTACATTTGTACGCGGCTGCTTGCAGCGCCGTGTGTGATATTCACGACACACCCTGCCTCGACGGCGTCTGCGCGTGCGTGTGTGCGCCTCTGCAGTCTTCCTCTCGTTGGCAGACGTGAAACGCACAGAGACTATGCGCAACCGCACATCGATTTTCTCAGCGTGCGCGCCGCCGTTTGACGTGTGTACATATATCCATCCGTCTGTGCATAGCGCGCGGCGAGTTTTGCTTTTGGAAAAAACTTGCACATGAGCGCGCGCACACACACACAGACACACGCAGACGTGGATCCCTCATTCGTGTGTGCGCGTTCAAAAGCGAAGCGCTGGCCGCAGCGAGAAACACAGCCGCATGATACACACGTGCGTACACACATGAGCGTCAAGCCGAACCGCATGTATATCCAAGTAGCGTACTGCGCTGTGCGCTAACTGCCGCTGAAGCTGAAACGCTGCGCTGTACACACACTTCCATCCATTCGATATGCATGTGCGTGTGTGTGTTTGTACATATTTGTATGTGTGCTGTGCGACACTACACCGAGTGTTATGTTGGTTACTCCCGCTACTTTCAACCAATCACCTGGAAATCCATCGGCACGCGGTTGCAGATTGTAAACAGACTCGGAAACAATGGCCAACAAGAGTCCACAAATGTTTGGAGTTGAAATTTGAATCCGTAAAAACGCAGCAAAAAACCGTGTTCACATCTTGTTCTGAGTGTCGAGAACGCACAGTTTTTAATTTGCACTTTTTTCTTGCCCACCTGGTAAATGGGATGCTCGTGAACAAGCGTTACAAAAAAATCCCTCTTCTGAGACACCAGGATTTTGTATTTGAAACCAGGGCGCGATTGGAAATAAAAAAACTTCAAAACAGTTTACAAGTTGTTATAATGCACGTTTTTATTGAACATACAGCACATAACAAGAGTTTGTTTCGTCTACAAAGCACACAATGTCGAAACCAAACGGGACTCAAATTACATAAATAACTATGAAACTGACAAAATGTCATAAACAATTTACACCTGCAATGTGTGCGGTATGACGGAGACATGAAAGTGTGCACGCACATTTCACATATGCATTTTGCAGACTTTGTTGTGCGAAGCACAAACTGTAAAATCCTAATCTCAAGACATTCACTTATTCTGTAAAGGGGCATTCATGAAGCAGTATTTAGTGATCGCGTAGCTATGTCTTAACTTTTAACACAGCTACGCATCACTACCCCCCCCCCCCCCACCCCCCCCCGCGCGGCCGCCCCCCGGTTGTGTGGGTTCCGCGCCTCCCGCCCCACCCCTTCCCCCCCTGGGTTGTGTTATTAAAATATTTATAAAAAATTATATAAACGTTGCGTTTTTTATGTCTTTTTTTTTTTCAACAAAAAAAACGCCCACGGGGGCCCCACATGCCCGCATGATGTGTTGTGGAGAGCGTCCCTGCCGTGTTCTATCCCTCCTGCCCTCCCGGTTATTGCCAAGGTTTGTAGAGGTTTGAATCAAGGGTTTGAAACTGCTCAATAAACAAGACCGCTCCAAGAACTACAGTCGAACTCTAAATTATCATGCGGATGCGCGAGCGAGCGTAGCGAGCGGAGAGCGCATCACGCATAATATGAGCCGTTATCCCCTCGCGCGCTTTTTTCAAATTTGCTCGCTGCGTCCTGCGAGCATAGTATAAGCCACAAACTTGGTTCCGTGCACACGAAACGAACACCCAAAGTTGTGCTTGGAGCCGCGAAAAAATTTTTATCCGACTACTTTTCATACGCTGTAGACACGAAAAACCTATTCTGAAAACAGTGTTACTTCTTTCCCTTTGTCCTTTTTTTTTCAGGTATGTAATCAACATGTGTTCGCCCTTTCAATTTTTGCCTGCGACACTTTCACAGTCGAACAAAAATGTTCCCTGGGGTAATTCCACCCGGAGATTTTGAAAATTGGGTTAATTTTTTACCCCGACCCTGTTTTTGGGTAAAAATTGGGCATTTTTAATTGTTCGGAGGGTTTTCACCTGGTTTTAAGTGTTCGCCCTTTCAATTTTTAGCTGGGACACTTTCACAGTTGAACAAAAATGTTTCCTAGGGTAATTTCATCCGTATTTTTTGAAAATTTAGTTAATTTTTTTGCCCGGGCACTTTTTTGAGTCAAAATTGTGCATTCTTTGAAAGTTCGTAGCATTTTGACTGGGTATCAGTTTTTCACTCTTACAAATTTTGTCTGAGCTGCGAAAAATAGTAGGAAAAAGGTCTAGTCCGTAGTAATTCAATGCGCTGATCACGGATTTTGGGTTAGTTTTCTTACGTGAGCAACTCTAGATGCTGAATCGTGACGATTTCGGGCGAATCGGCCGTCGAAATTGGCGAAATCGGTCCAGAAACGAAAAACAAGAAAAGATTGTTTTCCAGGGTAATTCAATGCGCTGATCACGGATTTTGGGTTAGTTTTCTTACGTGAGCAACTCTAGATACCGAATCGTGACGATTTCGGGCGAATCGGCCGTGGAAGTTGGCGAAATCGGTCCAGAAACGAAAAACAAGAAAAGGGTGTTTTCCAGGGTAATTCAATGCGCTGATCACGGATTTTGGGTTAGTTTTCTTATGTGAGCAACTCTAGATACCGAATCGTGACGATTTCGGGCGAATCGGCCGTCGAAATTGGCGAAATCGGTCCAGAAACGAAAAACAAGAAAACGGTGTTTTCCAGAGTAATTCAATGCGCTGATCACGAATTTCGGGTTAGTTTTCTTACGTGAGCAACTCTAGATGCTGAATCGTGACGATTTCGGGCGAATCGGCCGTGGAAGTTGGCGAAATCGGTCCAGAAACGAAAAACAAGAAAAGGGTGTTTTCCAGGGTAATTCAATGCGCTGATCACGAATTTTGGGTTAGTTTTTTATGCAAGCAACTCTGGATGCTGAATCGTGACGATGTCGGGCGAATCGGCCGTGGAAATCGGCGAAATCGGTCCAGAAACGAAAAACAAGAAAAAAATGTTTTCCAGGGTAATTCAATGCGCTGATCACCGATATTGGGTTAGTTTTCTTACGTGAGCAACTGTTGATGCTGAATCGTGACGATTTCGGGCGAATCGGCCGTGGAAATCGGCGAAATCGGTCTAGAAACGAAAAACAAGAAAATAGTGTATCTCAGGGTAATTCAATGCGCTGATCATGGATTTTCGGTTAGTTTTCTTACGTGAGCAACTTTAGATGCTGAATCGTGACGATTTCGAGCGAATCGGTCGTTGAAATTGGCGAAATCGTTCTAGAAACGAAAAACAAGAAAATGGTGTTTTTCAGGGTAATTCAATGCGCTGATCACGGATTTTGGGTTAGCTTTTTATGTGAGCAACTTTAGATGCTGAATCGTGACGATTTCGGGCGAATCGGCCGCGGTAATTGGCGAAATCGGTCCAGAAACGAAAAACAAGAAAAGGGTGTTTTCAGGGTAATTCAATGCGCTGATCACGGATTTTGGGTTAGCTTTCTTACGTGAGCAACTTTAGATGCTGAATCGTGACGATTTCGAGCGAATCGGTCGTTGAAATTGGCGAAATCGGTCTAGAAACGAAAAACAAGAAAATAGTGTATTTCAGGGTAATTCAATGCGCTGATCACGGATTTTGGGCTAGTTTTTTATGTGAGCAACTTTAGATGTTGAATCTTGACGATTTCGGGCGAAACGGCCGTGGAAATTGGCGAAATCGGTTCAGAAATGAAAAACCAAAACAACGGTGTTTTCCATGGTAATTCAATGCGCTGATAACAGATTTTGGGTTAGTTTTTTTATGTGAGCAACTCTAGATACTGAATCGTGACGATTTCGGGCGAATCGGCCGTGGAAATTGGCGAAATCGGTCCAGAAACGAAAAACAAAAAAAACGGTGTTTTCCATGGTAATTCAATGCGCTGATCACGGATTCTGGGTTAGTTTTCTTGTGTGAGCAATTCTAGGTACTGAATCGTGACGATTTCGGGCGAATCGGCCGTGGAAGTTGGCGAAATCGGTCCAGAAACGAAAAACAAGAAAAGGGTGTTTTCCAGAGTAATTCAATGCGCTGATCACGAATTTTGGGTTAGTTTTTTATGCAAGCAACTCTGGATGCTGAATCGTGACGATGTCGGGCGAATCGGCCGTGGAAATCGGCGAAATCGGTCCAGAAACGAAAAACAAGAAAAAAATGTTTTCCAGGGTAATTCAATGCGCTGATCACCGATATTGGGTTAGTTTTCTTACGTGAGCAACTGTTGATGCTGAATCGTGACGATTTCGGGCGAATCGGCCGTGGAAATCGGCGAAATCGGTCTAGAAACGAAAAACAAGAAAATAGTGTATCTCAGGGTAATTCAATGCGCTGATCATGGATTTTCGGTTAGTTTTCTTACGTGAGCAACTTTAGATGCTGAATCGTGACGATTTCGAGCGAATCGGTCGTTGAAATTGGCGAAATCGTTCTAGAAACGAAAAACAAGAAAATGGTGTTTTTCAGGGTAATTCAATGCGCTGATCACGGATTTTGGGTTAGCTTTTTATGTGAGCAACTTTAGATGCTGAATCGTGACGATTTCGGGCGAATCGGCCGCGGTAATTGGCGAAATCGGTCCAGAAACGAAAAACAAGAAAAGGGTGTTTTCAGGGTAATTCAATGCGCTGATCACGGATTTTGGGTTAGCTTTCTTACGTGAGCAACTTTAGATGCTGAATCGTGACGATTTCGAGCGAATCGGTCGTTGAAATTGGCGAAATCGGTCTAGAAACGAAAAACAAGAAAATAGTGTATTTCAGGGTAATTCAATGCGCTGATCACGGATTTTGGGCTAGTTTTTTATGTGAGCAACTTTAGATGTTGAATCTTGACGATTTCGGGCGAAACGGCCGTGGAAATTGGCGAAATCGGTTCAGAAATGAAAAAACAAAACAACGGTGTTTTCCATGGTAATTCAATGCGCTGATAACAGATTTTGGGTTAGTTTTTTTATGTGAGCAACTCTAGATACTGAATCGTGACGATTTCGGGCGAATCGGCCGTGGAAATTGGCGAAATCGGTCCAGAAACGAAAAACAAAAAAAACGGTGTTTTCCATGGTAATTCAATGCGCTGATCACGGATTCTGGGTTAGTTTTCTTGTGTGAGCAATTCTAGGTACTGAATCGTGACGATTTCTGGCGAATCGGCCGTGGAAATTGGCGAAATCGGTCCAAAAATGAAAAACAAGAAAACTGTGTTTTCCAGGGTAATTCAATGCGCTGATAACAGATTTTGGGTTAGTTTTCTTACGTGAGCAACTTTAGATACCGAATCGTGACGATTTCGGGCGAATCGGCCGTGGAAATTGGCGAAATCGGTCTAGAAACGAAAAACAAGAAAAGGGTGCTTTCCAGGGTAATTCAATGCGCTGATCACGGATTTTGGGTCAGTTTTCTTATGTGAGCAATTCTAGGTACTGAATCGTGACGATTTTGGGCGAATCGGCCGTAGAAATAGCATAGGCGAAATTGGCCTAAAAACGAAAAATGAAAAACCTGCGTTGTCCGGGGTTTAGAAGAATGTCTGACCAACGAATTGTGATTTTGGTCCGACCTTCGGAGCTTATGTAAAAGTCAGAATATTATCTAAAAATGCGGGAGATGCATATAAAAGGAGGAATATGGCCTTGTGTAAGCAGTGAAAGACTTGGCTCGACAACGCTTTTCAAGTCTCTGATGTGGTACACACGGATACAAGTACATAAGAGTCATATTTTTGCGCCGTTTATTCTTTATTTCGGTTGCAAGTGGCAACCCTCGTACATTGTAGACAAATGAAACTTTCACATTCGCTTTTTTCTAGCATTTAGCGACCACTAAAACCACTAAAATAACGATCAGACTTTAGATCGCTGACACTGGTTTGCACAAAGTGTATCGCAGAGGCGTTGGGGAACGCAAGATTTCCTTCTGTGGCAATGACTCAGCGGTTTATCCTGTCACAAGAGTTTGGTAAAAGGGTGAAAATCAACGGAAGACAACGCTTTTTGCACTGGTGCTGCTGTATGCACAGCGGTGCGTACAGTACGTTAGCAACAACAACAATTGTCACTCTAGTGGCCTGGTGGTAGTGCGTTAGACTAGTCTGTGCGCTCGGGGGATCGAGCCGGCGAGGAGTATGTAGGCACTTAATGACAGAGAAAACTCGATGGGCGCCCTACTCAATGGCGTTCTGTACGCTTCTCTGGGTTAGCCCTGGCTAAAAAACATCGCCTAAAAATCCCAACAAAACAACAACAACAACGATAAAGCTACATGCAGCAATATTTTGCAATTTCTGATGTTTCTGTTTTTGCACAGAATTTACAGAGTTTCGCACATGGTGTGATTTTAGACAAAACTGAAGAGGACAATTGAAAAATAACTTCAAAGTTTTTACGCTTTTCAGCAAGCTTTTAAACAACAAACGCGGCGCAAAAATATAACTCTTATGTACTTGTATCCGTGTGTACCACATCAGAGACTTGAAAAGCGTTGTCGAGCCAAGTCTTTCACTGCTTACACAAGGCCATATTCCTCCTTTTATATGCGTCTCCCGCATTTTTAGATAATAGGGAATCAGCTGATTCGTTGATGATTACGGTATGCATGCATTCGGTGAAAACGGTGCAAACCAAACTCCGCTCCCCCCCCCGCAGCAATTCCTGCACGGAAAGCATGCATACCGTACAGGGTGACAGATATCGAAGCCCCTAGAAGTCTGTCGTGTTGCCAGGAGAAATGGAGTGTTACCACAGTTTCGTTGCCGTTCTCTTGCCACACCCAGTCAGCTCAACTGGGCTGCGATACCACGTAATACCGATAGAAGGGTGAACGAAACTGAAACAAGTTCTTTGATGCTTTCACAAGACGAACGAGCGTTCTCACAGCAAATATGCCGTCGATTATGTTAGACACGGGCGAATATAAATGAGACAGTATTTTATTAAAAATTTTTCAAGTTCTTCGACTGAATGCGTGTGCAGGAAAGGAAACTAGTTTCAATCCGTATGTGACAGCTCAAAGTCGCCTAAGTGACTCTGCCCCATGTAGTGGACTCGGATCACTTTAGCAATTTTGAATTCCCGCGTCCTCCATGAAACTGTTTACCTGTCTATGCGCGCATTGAGTGGCGGGACCAAAATAAAAAGATCATTCTTTACAGTGCGCGATGCGTCCGGAACGGCGGCAACGAAACCGATTTCAAAATGGAAAACAGCACTAATGAACGAGCTGCTCGGCCGCGAGGCGATGAGCTACAAAAACAGGGACTATCGGCCGGTGCGAAAGTCGTCCGACGTCGTGGTCGTTTACATCTCCGTTCAGCTTGCGCACGTCGACAAAGTGGTAAAGAGAACGCGCAACATTCGAACGCCCGGCTTATTTCTTGAATCGAAAAAAAATAATCTCATTCTCAACAGCTCAACAGCGCTATCCCAGTGCTATAGCAATAGCGTGTTGATCAGTTTTTATTCGAGTGTCAATGGAAGCACAAATCGTAGTTTTCTTTCACAGGTCACTACTGTTTATGGTGTCTTTTCAGGAGGAGCATCGTCAAGCGATCAGTTTACATAGCTACATCACCCCGGTATGTTTTGCACAGCAATGAAATCGCGCCAAAAACAATTCAACAATCAAGTCGCCGTTATTTCTCTGGTGATGGATGAATCAAACAGGATAAAAGTAGCGCATAAGCGTCAAGTAACACCCCAATAATAATTCCCTTTGTGGCCTCGTTTGGGCTTGTTTCAAGCTTTTTTGAGGTCGTTCTACGCTGTGCGCTGTTGGAACGCCCTGAGTGCTTCCACAGTGCGGATCGTTTTAGGACTTTGAGCGGGTTTTTTCAACGCAACGAAATTGAGAAGCAGTCAACCATGAAAATTGAATCTGAACCGATGAGGGCACACGGGTTTGCGCATCTGCATCAACAAGTGCACGAACATGTACCTTATTTCTCT
This sequence comes from Theristus sp. LFF4_11, assembly GCA_030248135.1. Classification (NCBI taxonomy): domain Eukaryota; kingdom Metazoa; phylum Nematoda; class Chromadorea; order Monhysterida; family Xyalidae; genus Theristus; species Theristus sp. LFF4_11. The sequence goes on along the minus strand of JASANC010002868.1, from coordinate 103,386 downwards.
GCGTGAACTTTGCGACTGATGCTTCAAAGCAAAAACAACGGAGCCTGCACAACATTTTCATGTATTAATACACGTTATGTTGCATACGTTCTGCTCTCAAAATTGCAGGTCTTCCAAGGTCTTGACCTGTCATGGAAGCCTGAAGATTTTGGCGGAATTGAGACTGTGTGCTCCAGTTGGCTGCACTACAGACTGTGGACGCCCGATTTACAAGTGCTCAACAGGTACTCAGATCTCTGGGCAGTTTTGGTTTTTATCAGTCCTTTTTGTAATATTGGCACAAACTTCGAGATCTTTTTAGTTCTTCCGGTCTTGGGCAATTATGAAAAGAATTGACGGACGGATACGACGTGTACAGACAGGGACCGGCGTGACCGGACACGCAGAAAAATAGTGCACTGGCTCCTGCTCCGTGCATCTGCATCAATAGGTGCACGAACATGTGCACCATGCTTTCTGCGTGTGCGGCCACTTTTGCTGGCGTGACTTCTACACATTGTACTGTATGTACCATCTTTTCTTCAAGACCTGCGACTAAATGCGGTTGTGGACATACTGTTTGAAACACATACCCAGCGAATTCAGTGGCTGAATGCAGTGACATTGGTGAAATTGTGCTACCAAAGGCCCCAAATGGATGAGTTAATGGTAATTTCATTACAAAAGGCTGTTACAGAAGGAAATCTCTGTGAAAAGTAGAAGTTTCTGCAACTTTCTTGCCTGCCATGCAAGGTATTTTTGCCATTTTTCAACAAAACCCCACCCCTAGAAATTTTTGTATAATAAACCCCCCCCCCACCAATAATCCCCCCCCCCCACCAATAAACCCCCACCCCTAAAAGTCGCTGACGTATTAATCCCCCATGGGGGTTTATTGGGGGTAATACGGTAAAAGGAAACTAGTTTCAATCTGTGTATGTGGTAATTCAGAATAGCCTAAGTGACCCGGCCTTATTCAGGGGACTCGGATCGCTTTGCTAATTTTGAATTTCCCGCGTCGTGCATGAGACTGCTTACCCATCTATGCGCGCATTGAGACGCGCGGGACTAAAAAAGATACAGTATAATGTTTTATTTTTGGTCCCGCAACTCAATGCGCCCATAGATAGGTAAACAGTTGCATGCAGGACGCGGGAATTCAAAATTGGCAAAGTGATCCGAGTCCCCTACACAGGCCGAGTCACTTAGGCGACTTTGAATTGCCACATAAAGATTAAAACTAGTTTTCTTTTCACGTCTGCACACGCATTCAGTCACAGAACTTAAAAAAATTGATATTATTATCTGCCGCGCAGTGTTCCCGGCGACGACTACGGCAACGCCGACCATTGGGTGACGCAACGAATAAGGTTTTCGAATGAGATACAATGTCTCAGTCACGACTCGTCGCTGTACTTCAATGGTGAACTTAGCGTCCGCGTGCTCTGCCATTTCGACTTCAGCGACTTTCCGTTCGACACGCAACGCTGCCCTCTGGTGCTCGGCAGCTACGACTATGACGCGAGCAAGGCTCGTTTTTTGTTGACCACAATAATGCTGTCAAAATACACTGGCAAACAATGTTTCGCCTATATACGGTGTAACAGTGTTGTTGTTGTTGTCGTTGTTGTTGTTGGTGGGATTTTTAGGCGATGTCTTTAGCCAGGGCTAACGCAGAGAAGCGTACAGAACGCCATTGAGTAGGGCGCCCATCGGATTTTCGTCTGTCATTAAGTGCCTATACACTCCTCGACGGGGCTCGATCCCCCGAGCGCACAGACTGTAGTCTAACGCACTGCCACCAGGCCACGAGGGGGACGTGTGTAACATATTTTTGGTGCAACACTCAACATATTGGAGTGACACAAGCGTCTTATTGGCGTACTGCAACATATTCTATCCAACCACAAGTCAAGAGAGTCACAATGCTTGATTGGTGTGACACTCAGACATGCTGAAGCATTTTTTTCTCCAGTTACCATTTTATTAGTCGCAATCAACATTGCAGGTGCAATACCAATTGCCATGGGCGGGAGCCGCCTTTGTGGCTTTTGGTCTGGAAAACCATACCATTCGCGACCATGTGTCCGGTAAGCAACTGCTCTCGCTTAAAAAGTGTTCAGACAAGTGTCCGGTGTTTTATCCCTCAACGTGTCCGTGTCCAGCGTTATGGTTGTCACGGACATAAAAGTGGTTATTTTAAAACACTGTGAATTACGGTATTTTGATTTTTTTCCCGTTTTTTTCAAATTCTGATTTTATCCGATTCTGCCTTCTATCGTCGTTTTCTATTGCCTTGGGCCATATTTTGTGACGTTGTTTTGTGAGTCCTTTGATGCTGGGAGTATTGTTGAAAAGCATAAAGGAGCTTTCAGCTAAAATGGAGCTATATATAAAGTTTTTCCTTTTACGTTTAAATACTGAGTGCGTGATGAGTGTGGTGGTGAATGTTCTGCCCAAAAACGAATGATCAGTGCGCGCTGCTGAGCGCTGGCGATATTTGCAATCGATTTGAAAAACCTTACACCATGACAATCAGCGGTCAGTGGCAGCAACAACACCCGGCGCTTTAGGCCACTTTTATTTCCGGGGAACCCCACGGGGGACAAGTAACCACACAGACAGACACCGGACATCTGCTCGGACACTTAAGGCTCGTTCATACTGACGTATGCTGACGTACGTCAAACGTACGTCTTCATGAACGGCAGTATGCAATAACACGAGACCTGACGTGACGCGATGTGCCGTGTCGTATACGTATACGTCAGTATGAGCGGGCCTTTAGCGCATGCGTGGTGTGTGTGCTCCGGAGAATACGGTAAGTTATCGTATCTGTTCTTGACACGATCTTGCTGGCGAAAAGTGTCGTTTTATCGTGAAAAAACACTCTACAGGTTGGACTTTTGCGTCCGAGTTCAAAACGTACGATTGCTTTCTGTCGATCAGCAACCCGAACAAAGGATGTCTGGCGAGTTCGCAGGAGACACGCACACGTACGCGCACATTGTGGGCTGTGCAGGGTTGTTTCAAAAAAGTCAAAACTCCACACCATTTATCTTATAGCTAAACTCAACATATCAGTTTCATTTTTCACATTTTTCCCTTTCGGTCAGACCAATTTTTATGAATTTGTGTCTCCGGGTGTAATGCAAAGCTGTAATGTAACGCGGTTACGAACAAACAAACCTTTTTTGTATTATCATTTCCACCGGCTCCACAAGCCCAAAGTTTAAAAACTCCGGTGGTTTGGCGTGTAGGAGGGAATGAACTCGCTGATGGTCCCGTGGACCAATGCCCTTGCCAACGAGAGGGGGACAGCCTCTAAGTCCGGCCAGGCCTCGGTTGTTTTCGGTCGCTTTTTTCTCAAAAGTTTTTTCTTTCGATATCCAGTGTGTAATAGTGGAGGGCCACCACTAGCAGCGCGCGTCAACGATTGAATCATCGAACCCGGACCTTTTGTGTAAAAAACGACAGACAAAGCGGAATCTTGAATCATTTTTTCGCTAAAACTGTCTGAATAATGCTCGTGCACATTTTTCCACTCCACTTTTTTTCTGCTGAATTTCTCTGCAGATGCTCGCCGCTATTATTCCGCCGTGGTGACTGAGATCAAACTGTTGCGTCACAATCCGTACCTTTGGGTGACCACAATTTGTCCGATTTTCACCAGTGTCCTGTTGATGCTAATCGCGTGGTGGTTGAACAGGTGGTAGACTCGCAAAAAAAACGTTTTCTTCATGCGGATGCGCGAGCGAGCGTCAGCGAGCGGACAGCGCATCACGCATTATATGAGCCGTTATCCTCTCGCGCGCGTTTTTCAAATTTGCTCGCTTCCTCCAGCGAGCATAGTATAAGCCACAAACTTGGTTCTGTGCACACGAAACGAACACCCAAAGTTGTGCTTGGAGCCGCGAAAAAATTTTTATCCGACTACTTTTCATACGCTGTAGACACGAAAAACCTATTCTGAAAACAGTGTTACTTATTTTTCTATCTCTTTTTTTTCCGGTATGTCATCAACATGTGTTCGCGCTTTCAGTTTTTACCTGCGACACGTTCACAGTCTAGCAAGAATGTTTCCTGGGGTAATTTCATCCGTAGATTTGGAAAAATGGGTTAATTTTTTGCCCCGACCACTTTTTTGGGTAAAAATTTGGGCATTTTTAAAAGTTCGCAGCGTTTTCACCCGGTTTCAAGTGTTCGCCCTTTCAATTTTTAGCTGGGACACGTTCACAGTTGAAGAAAAATGTTTCCTAGGGTAATTTCATCCGTAGATTTGGAAAAATGAGTTAATTTTTTGCCCCGACCCCTTTTTGGGGTAAAAATTGGGCTTTTTTGAAAGTTCGCAGGGTTGTCACCTGGTTTTAAGTGTTCGCCCTTTCAATTTTTAGCTGGGACACTTTCACAGTTGAACAAGAATTTTTCCTCGGGTAAATTCATCCGTAGATTCTGAAAATTTAGTTTATTTTTTGCCCGGGCATTATTTGGGTCAAAATTGTGCATTTTTTGAAAATTCGTAGCATTTTGACTGGGTATCATTTTTTCAGTCTTACAAATTTTGTCTGAGCTACGAAAAATAGCAGACATGTTTAGTCCGTAGGAATTCAATACGCTGATCACGGATTTTGGGATATTTTTCTTACGTGAGCAACTCTAGATGCTGAATCGTGACGATTTCGGGCGAATCGGCCGTGGAAGTTGGCGAAATCGGTCCAGAAACGAAAAACAACAAAAGGGTGTTTTCCAGGGTAATTCAATGCGCTGATCACGAATTTTGGGTTAGTTTTCTTACGCGAGCAACTCTAGATGCTGAATCGTGACGATTTCGGGCGAATCGGCCGTGGAAGTTGGCGAAATCGGTCCAGAAACGAAAAACAAGAAAAGGGTGTTTTCCAGGGTAATTCAATGCGCTGATCACGAATTTTGGGTTAGTTTTCTTACGTGAGCAACTCTAGACGCTGAATCGTGACGATTTCGGGCGAATCGGGCGTGGAAGTTGGCGAAATCGGTCCAGAAACGAAAAACAAGAAAAGCGTGTTTTCCAGGGTAATTCAATGCGCTGATCACGGATTTTGGGTTAGTTTTCTTACGTGAGCAACTCTAGATGCTGAATCGTGACGATTTCGGGCGAATCGGCCGTGGAAGTTGGCGAAATCGGTCCAGAAACGAAAAACAAGAAAAGGGTGTTTTCCAGGGTATTTCAATGCGCTTATAACAAAATTTGGGTTAGTTTTCTTACGTGAGCAACTCTAGACGCTGAATCGTGACGATTTCGGGCGAATCGGGCGTGGAAGTTGGCGAAAACGGTCCAGAAACGAAAAACAAGAAAATGGTGTTTTCCAGGGTAATTCAATGCGCTGATCACGGATTTTGGGTTAGTTTTCTTACGTGAGCAACTCTAGATGTTGAATCGTGACGATTTCGGGCGAATCGGCCGTGGAAGTTGGCGAAATCGGTCCAGAAACGAAAAACAAGAAAAGGGTGTTTTCCAGGGTAATTCAATGCGCTGATCACGGATTTTGGGTTAGTTTTCTTACGTGAGCAACTCTAGATGCTGAATCGTGACGATTTCGGGCGAATCGGCTGTGGAAGTTGGCGAAATCGGTCCAGAAACGAAAAACAAGAAAAAGGGTGTTGTCCAGGGTAATTCAATGCGCTGATCACGAATTTTGGGTTAGTTTTCTTACGTGAGCAATTCTAGATGCTGAATCGTGACGATTACGGGCGAATCGGCCGTGGAAGTTGGCGAAATTGGTCCAGGAACGAAAAACAAGAAAAGGGTGTTTTCCAGGGTAATTCAATCCGCTGATCACGAATTTTGGGTTAGTTTTCTTATGTGAGCAACTTTAGATACTGAATCGTGACGATTTCGGGCGAATCGGCCGTGGAAATTGGCGAAATCGGTCCAGAAATGAAAAACGAGAAAACGGTTTTTCCAGGGTAATTCAATGTGCTGATCACGGATTTTGGGTTAGTTTTCTTGTATGAGCAACTCTAGATACTGAATCGTGACGATTTATGGTGAATCGGCCGTGGAATTTAGCGAAACCGGTCCAGAAATGAAAAACAAGAAAACGGTGTTTTCCATGGTAATTCATTACGCCGATCACGGCTTTTGGGTCAGTTTTCTTTTGTGAGCGATTCTAGGTACTGAATCGTGACGATTTTGGGGAATCGGCCGTAGAAATGGCATAGGAGAAATCGGCCTAAAAAACGAAAAATGAAAAACCTAAGTTGACCGGGGTTTAGAAGAATGTGTGACCAACGAATTGTGATTTTGGTCCGACCTTCGGGGCTTATGTAAAAGTCAGAATATTATCTAAAAATGCGTGAGACGCATATAAAAGAAGGAATATGGCCTTGTGTAAGCAGTGAAAGACTTGGCTCGACAACGCTTTTCAAGTCTCTGATGTGGTACACACGGATACAAGTACATAAGGGTCATATTTTTGCGCCGCGTTTGTTTGTTTTTTTTTGAAGCACGCCCCCCACCGATTCCGGAAACCCGAAGGTACCAAACTCCGGTGGGATTGGGGAATGGACGGCTCACCATCCCGTGGAACCAATACCCTCGGCATGTGAGGGGGGCAGCCTCTAAGCCCCGCTCTGTCCTGGGGGCACCAGTGATCTTAGCCCGATTTCGGTTTCGGTGGCCTGCGGTCGCTATATCCCCGGAGGGCAGCGAATCCGAAGGTTTTCGTTTTCGTTTTCGTTTTGCTGAAAAGCGTAAAACTTTGAAGTTATTTTTTAATTGTTCTCTTCGATTCAATCTAAAATCACGCCATGTGCGAAATTCTGTAAATTCTGTGCAAAAACAGAAAAAATAGAGATTGCAAAACATTGTTGCATGTAGCTTTTTCGTTGTTGTTAACGTACGCACCGCTGTGTACACACCAGCACCAGTGACAAAAAGGAGTTGTCTTCCGTTGATTTTCACCTTTTTTACCGGTGTCACCTTCAACTAGTGTGGCAGGATAAACCGTCTGTCCCGTGAGTCATTGCCTTTGCCACAGGAGACCTTGCGTTCCGCAATGCTTCTGCGATACAATTTGTCCTGAACAAACCAGTGTCAGCGAGCTAAAGCCTGATTGTTATTTTAGTAGTTTTAGTGGTCGCTAAATGCCCGAAATCCGCAAATGTGAAAGGTCATTTGTCTACAATACAAAGCACGAGGGTTGCCATGTGCAACCGAAATCATAAATAAACGCGCAAAAATATGACTCTTATGTACTTGTATCCGTGTGTACCACATCAGAGACTTGAAAAGCGTTGTCGAGCCAAGTCTTTCACTGCTTACACAAGGCCATATTCCTTCTTTTATATGCGTCTCACGCATTTTTAGATAATATTTTTGCTACACCCATGGTATAAAAGCCGTCATAAACAATGCTGCCGTGTCGTGTGCCCGCTCGCCCTTATAACGGCTTGCCAAAAATCTATTATTTTTGTCCCGCGCGTCTCAATGCGCGCATAGATGGGTAAGCAGTCTCATGCACGACGCGGGAATTCAAAATTGGCAAACGGATCCGAGTCCCCTAAATAAGGCCGGGTCACTTAGGCTATTCTGAAGTGCCGCATAAAGATTGAGACTAGTTTGCTTTCACGTCCACACCGCATTGAGTCGCAGGTCTTAAAGAAAAGATAATACTCAGATCGACAGAAGCACTGTTGCTCTCTGGATCAACGAAACTGTTGCACATTTCTTTTTTTGCTGCGTGTTCGCAGATCGTGGCTGGTGCACGCGACGCTGCTGATTGCGATGGTGATCGATGTGTACACGTCGCAGGCGTTGATTCTTCGCTTGCCGCCCGGCACCGGTCGTCTACCGAACATCGGTAATAATCGGTTTGATTCTGTATTTTGCTCGCAGGTGCGTGCGCAAAAACACTCAACTGAGACAGATTTCAAACTGAAACTCCGAATCAAGACACTGCAAAAGCTTTCAACTCAACAGCAAGCTGGCTGAGTAACTGTTAAAAAAAGCCAAGCGCTTACTTAGTTATTTGAGTACTCTGGTTAACATTTTAAAATAATAATCGGCGCTTGGGCATTCTGGAGACTCTCTGTTTTAGTTCTTGTTCCGAAACGAACACTGAAGCAAATACTGAAGTAGACAGCTGCTCATATCGGCACACGTTGCCGATACTAATCACAACATACTATCACAACTAATCACTAATCACTGTGGTTTCTCAATCTCTCCAGTGATACTAACGGCCGTCAATCTGCTGCTGATGACGTTCAGTTTGACGGCGCATCTGCTGTTCGACATTTACGAAAGCCGCCGCACGTCCAACACGAGTGTGCCCGACTTTCTGAAACGCAACGTGCTCGATCGCTATCGCTCGTGGTCATTCTTCAAGGCTGACAGTCCGTTGTCGTTCGCGCCGCAGGTCTCGAACTTTACGAGCCGAATTGTACATGGCGGCGCAGAAATAGCGCCACTCTGCGCAATCACTATATTTGTTGCTGATTCTTGCTGTTTTTCTGCTTTGTCCATGTTGTACTTCTCTTTCACTTTCAGGCGCTATTCGATCAACTTGCCAGCGACGAAGAACAGCTGCTGGACAGCAGCTTGTTGAACGAGGAGGTTGGCACGGAAAACGACGCTGAAACACGGGCAGCGTCGAGTGATGCCACAAAACGGGAACGGTTTCAAGACAGAAACCCATAAGAAGCGCGTGTGCGCGCGCGCGCTCGTGCGTGCGTGTGTGTGTGTGTGTGTGTGTGTGTGTGTGTGTGTGTGTGTGTGTGTGTGTGTGTGTGTGTGTGTGTGTGTGTGTGTGTGTGTGTGTGTGTGTGTGTGTGTGTGTGTGTGTGTGTGTGTGTGTGTGTGTGTGTGTGTGTGTGTGTGTGTGTGTGTGTGTGTGTGTGTGTGTGTGTGTGTGTGTGTGTGTGTGTGTGTGTGTGTGTGTGTGTGTGTGTGTGTGTGTGTGTGTGTGTGTGTGTGTGTGTGTGTGTGTGTGTGTGTGTGTGTGTGTGTGTGTGTGTGTGTGTGTGTGTGTGTGTGTGTGTGTGTGTGTGTGTGTGTGTGTGTGTGTGTGTGTGTGTGTGTGTGTGTGTGTGTGTGTGTGTGTGTGTGTGTGTGTGTGTGTGTGTGTGTGTGTGTGTGTGTGTGTGTGCGCGCGTTCGCGTGCGTGGTGTGTGCGTGTGCTTGTACGTGTGCTTGTACGTGTGCGTGTGTGTGCGTGTACGTGTGTGGGTGTGTGTTTCTTGAAATCGTTTCCTCTCCTCAAAGGTCGCAAGTGACTGGGACAATTCATCAAGATGGAGGCCTGCGATCGGGAACTGAGCTCGATGACGAATCAGGTTTTACTTTCAGTGTCCCCGTGCCAGTTTCTACTGTTTCACCGTTTTGCGGAACAATACCGACAATGAGTTATCCGTTAAAATCGTGCACATGCCATTCAGTTTCGAAAAAACGTGTTTGCCAATGCCAATGCCGGAAAAACATTTCAGATGTGAGCTTGCTCATTCGTATCATCCGCCGGTTTCTGTTCGTTGCACTTGCCTTGGTGGAACTGATCATACTCGGTGGTTTCGTCGCATCCTGGATTGCGTTCGCTCTGAATTACGTTCAAGAAACTGTTTTTTATTGAAGTTCACTTGTGCGTCTGAAAGCTGTGCACTATTCTTAACAGAGATTCTTTTTCATGGTGTATGTTGCACATTTTTTTAAACATTCTTGGGTGCACACGCCTCTTTTGTCGTTCTTCAGCGCACTATGGTGTGCCAGTGAGTTTGCATGACATCTTACGTTGCGCACACCCAAAGTTGCCGAGCAGCCCTAATTTTCAAAAGAATTTCACTTTTTTTAAAAAACATACACAGAAAGTATTTGCATTATCTGACGATCGGGTGTTAGATATGATTATTTTCTTATTTTCTGTTAGATATGATTGATTGTCCATCCACACACATTTTATTGATTAATTAATTGTGGTTTCTTTTCATCCATTTTCTCCTCTTTTCTGGCATACTCAAGCAATTTATGAAATAAGATAAAGAACTGTGAGTACAATAACGAGAACACAAACCGATAAAGCAAAATGTGACAAATAAAAATAGTCCATTTTCGCACATGCAGGCCAGCATTCTGCACAAAACGGAAAAGTCTTGAATCACGAAAAAGAATTAAATGATACACACGAACTCAATTTAAGCAAATGAATGTCTAATTATTAAAGTCAAAAAGTAGCTTAGTGATAATATACCATGTAATGGACCGAACGATATACCAGTCAATCAAAATGCTTCTATCAAACAAATCTCAAAACAAAGATACAATTATAAGAAGGACAACGAAAAAATACAACATCAGTCCATAAAGCTGAGATTATGTACAGTTAGCTTGATTGAGATGAGGGGTTTGGAATTAAAAACAAAACAGAAACCCGCTTCACTCGATTTATCCAAAATATGCAACGACTAACAACAACAACACACACGAAGAACAAAATGTTGCTGTTATGTAACAAAAAATTAGGTGTATGTTGCTGTTTTTATGTTGTTTGCCGTTGTCTCTCCCGATGACATACATTTGTCAAAAAATGACCTCGCTATACTTGAAATAAACTGACTATCCATCAAAAAAACTGAATTGTTTATAATGAAGGAAAGAACTAGACAGACATAGTGAGCAAGTGCAAGTGCAAGCACTGTTTTTTGCGGTTTCGCCTGGTAAAGCGTATACCGCGAGCCCCCAGGCTCCAAACATTCATCCATACAAACACTCAAATATCGAAAATTCTAAAAAGAAAAATGCAGTTTGAACGACCCACGTTTCAGCCTGATCAGGGTCTCGTACCAGCCAATCAGCTAATGCCATAATTATTCAGGCTAGAGATGCCAAAAGCGACTGCCAAAAGAAAAAGATTAAAAATGGACTTCTTGATGTATTGATATTGATAATTAAAAATCGGTGGGCGGGCGTGATTCAAATATAATTAAATAAAAAAACATTCAAACTGGTACAATAATGCACACCCAGTATGCAACAAAGTAAAAAGTGTGTTACATGCACATAGCAAATTTGAATCACAGCGGATTCATCTGTTTATCTTTCAAGTTATGTCGAAAGACAAAACGACACACGTGTCAAATGGTGAACGTGTGCACTGTGATGTTGTGCAACTCGCGTCGATAAAGTTCAGGATGCAGATGAATGTCAACTTGTGTGCAGTGTTGTTCACGAGCTTGTTGTTGTTGTTCGCATTGATGCGCTAGCTTTTGTTCTTGTGGTTGATTTTCTAGTTTCTCTGGCTGCTGTTGTTCAGGTTGTTGGTCTTGTTGTGGTTCTGGTTGTTGTTCTGGTTGTTGGTCTGGTTGTGGTTCTGGTTGTTGTTCTAGGTGTTGTTCTTCTTGTTCTTGCTTTTGCTCTGGTTTTTGTTCTAGTTCTTGTTCTGGTTGTTGGTGTGGTTGTGATTCTGGTTCGTGTTCTGATTTTTTGTCTGGTTGTTGTTCTGGGTGTTCTTCTTCTTGCTTTTGTTCTTGTTTTGGTTGTTGTTCTGTTTGTTGGTCTGGTTCTTGTTCGTGCTGTTCTTGATGTTGTTCTGTTTGTTGTTCTGTTTGTTGTTCGTCTTGCTCTTGTTTTTGTTCTGCGCGTCGTTCTGCTTGATGTTTTGGTTGCTGTTCTTGTTGTTCTTCCATCTGATTCTGACGTTTTGATTGACATGCTGACTGCGATGCTGGTGGTTCTACTTGTTGTTGTACCGGCTGTTGTTCCGGTGGTTGCTCTGACTGCGGTGTCTGTGCCGGGTGTTCATATTCTTCATCGGCCATCGTTTGTCTCCGATCGGCTCGCAACGCCTGCGGTTGATTGTGCACGCGCACGACGCAGTGCGCGTGTATGCCGCTGATGATCGTTCGCACGTGCATCATCGTTTTCGTCACTTGATGCTGTTTTCGTTTCGACTGCGGACGACTGCGCTTCTGCGACCCAATCGTATGCGACACGTTTGTCGACATCGCGCACTCGGTCGTCGTCACCGAGAACAGATCGCGATTACTGTTGTTCGTCGGTTTGCGCGATCGATGACCGGAGCTGCCGTTCATCTCCACGTGTTCCTCGACGTCTCGATCGCGTGACCGCTGATCGGCCGACATGATGCGTCGCGTCATGCGACTCCGTCGACAGCTGTGCTGCTTCGGATTCTTGTGCAACGGGTTCAGCGCGGCGCTGACCTTCAGACGCGTCGACGAGCGATAATGCAGCTGACGCTCGGTTTTCAGTATCAACTCGGCGTCACTGTTGTCGTCGTTGTTGCGGTTGTTGTGGGCCGTCAGCGACTGCGTCGTGCGTAGTATCGGCTTCTTGCGCGCCGGTCGCAGCTTCGCACGGAGTTTCTTGCGGTACTTGGCGATACTTTGACTCTGGTTCGTCAGCCAATAGACCAACAGTGGATTGGTGACCACGGTGCACATGGCGAGCGCGTGCGTGCCGATGTGGATGACGTCCATCGTGGACGTCTCGATGTTCGGCAGCGCATCTGCAGCAGCATTCCAAGTGTTCTTCTAGTAACAGATTTGCCGATTTCAGGCGATTTTTTTTCAGTCAGGGCTAACCCAGAACAGCGTACGGAACGCCGTCGAGGAGGGGTTTCTGTGTCATTAAGTGCCTAGACACCCCTTGGCGGGGCTCGATCACCCGAGCGCACAGACAATAAATAGTCTAACGCGCTACCATCCAGTGCAGGCCACGAGGGGTACGCTTGTGCTTGACACTTGACGATCACAAAAAACGGACACCAACATCGATCGATTATCCATCCATCCATCTGGATAATACCGTATTACCCCCAATAAACCCCCATGGGGGATTAATACGTCAGCGACTTTTAGGGGTGGGGGTTTATTGGTGGGGGGGGGGGGATTATTGGTGGGGGGGGGGTTTATTTACAAAAAAATTCTAGGGGTGGGGGTTTGTTGAAAAATGGCAAAAATACATTGCATGGCAGGCAAGAAAGTCGCAGAAACTTCTACTCTACATAGAAATTTCCTTTTATAACAGCCTTTTGTAATGAAATTACTATTAACTCACCCATTTGGGGCCTTTGGTAGCACAATTTCATCATTTTCACTGCAACCAGCCACTGAATTCGCTGGGTATGTGTTTCAAACAGGTCTCCAATAATCCCCCATGGGGGATTATTTGTGGGGGGGGATTATTCGGAAACTGGTCGGGGGGTGGGGGTTTATTGGTGGGGGGGGGGATTAATGGTGGGGGGGGGGTTTAATGGGGGTAATACGGTATATGCAACATATGACGTGAAGACCAACCAATCAGCGCTGAGAGTTGCTCATGACCAACCAATCAGCGCGAAGAACGGCTCTTGACCAACCAATCAGCGCTGAGAACTGCTCTTGACCAACCAATCAACATTACCAAAGTCGTCGAGCGCATTCAGCAGCAGCATCGGCAGCCAACAGCAGACGAACGAGAGGACGATTGAAATCGAGATGATGTACAGTCGACGTTTGCGTTGCAACGCGCGTTTCTGCTGCGGTCTCGGGATCGCCAGACGAAATTGCGCGGATGTCGCGATCATGTCACGATTGACCTGCAATTCATGAACGTCACCCGATCACGCTACTCATGCATGATTTACGGAATGGCCGACTAAAACCGTAGCATATAGCGTTTTCAGCGGTGAATGGAGCGCGCGAAATTTGAGTGAAAGCAAAAAAGACGTTCAGAAACCCAGTTGTGTGTCCACACTTGAGGTGTTTTCTTTTCAGCTAATTAAGATATTAACAATTGGTATTTCCAGCAAGCAACACACACCTTCGAGAAGATTCTGTTGTAGCAAAAGGTCAAGCAGATCGCCGGGCCCACGTACTGCAGCAGAATGCTACAGGCGGCGTACGCCCGTTTCACGGTCTGAATGGCGTGCTGGTGTTGTCGGTCGCTCTTCATCCAGCGCTCCATGCAGAAGTCCATCGGGCATATCGTCACCGTGTTCCAGACCTTCTCGGCGTTCTGCGTGTACTCGATCGCGTATAGAAACGGCAGATTCAGCAGACCGGAGCCGGTCCAGATCGCGGTCGATATGACGGCCGCACGGGTGACCGTCGTCTTCGCGAGGTGCGTCCACAAAACGTGAATGTATCTGCAGAGATGTACGACGAAACAGCAGAATATACATAAGTGCCAGCGTGCGTTTGTTTAAACCGGCCAATTTCATGTTTTTTTCGTCTCGCAGAATTCAGAGCTCTCTCGCGAACGAACGGGGACGGGGGAGTTGCGAGAAACACCATACTCAAACGCGAACGGGTTGTTCGGTCACCATTTCGGATTCGGACGACTTTATGGAACAATGAAATTGTGCAGTAACAAAAATGATACAAACAGAACAGAATGTTTACAACAATGCATTTTGCCTCACTTGTCAATGATAAGGGCCGTTAAGCTCCATATGACCGCGCCGACCGCTAATGACTGACACAGCGGCACTGCGTAGCACAGCGTTGCACCGAACAGCCATTCCTTGTACAGTGTCAGTGCGGGCGTCGTCGGTAGACTAGCGGACCAGACGTTTATTCTCCCCGTTCAAATTTTGGAAAAAAAACTGTTCTTACTAAATGGAGTTGTCTGGTTTTCAGTTGCAGTCTCATTGATGGGTGAAACGGTCTCATCAGAATGCGTTTACAGAAAGACTTGAAGCAAAAGAAAAAACATTTCAGTACCATTCTGCAGTAGTCGCTGAAAATTTTACATACCGATAGCCGATTACGGTAGCCCGAAATTGATGTTGGCTTGTACTCTTTCTGGTAAAATGGCTTGATTATCTCAACCACTTATTTTGAAAAATTGTGTGAACGCCAATCATCAATTTTTAAAATCTATCGATGTTGATCCTCGTCCGATGGTTTTTTGATCTCCGTTGATGATGCCAAGGAGACACTGGAGAACGTCTGTGTGAATTCAGAATAGCCTAAGTCACCCAGACCTTATTCAGGGCACTCGGATCCCTTTGCCAATTTTGAATTCCCGCGTCGTGCGCATGAGGACTGCTTACCCATCTAGAGCGCGCATTGAGACGCGCGCGGGAGCAAAATAAAAGCAAAAAATTTTTTTGAAAATGCGCGAAACAAAAAAAAAAACGTCTGGTCCTGGTGATGCAGAGGATGACGTCGGCGAACATCAGATTCAGGATGAACACGTTGCCAGCGACCTTGAGGCCGCCGCGCATCAGCGCCACAATGACGGCGACATTCACGAGCAGTCCGACGACGAACAGCGTGCCGTAGTGCGCGTACAGCGCCGCCTGGAACCAGGCCGTGTCGACCAGCGTCACGACGTCGCGCAGCTGCGCGAGACGCCCGAGCAGGTCGCCGATTCGAATGCAGTCGCCGGTGCTGCTGTTCCGGCCGACCAGTGCGGTCGTGTCGAACGACGTTGTTCGGTTGGCCATGCCTTCTAGGTCGTCAGCGGCATTTCCATGATCATGTCGTATCGGTCCGTATTGTCATCATGGTTATTGGTGTTGTGCGAATGTTTCTCGAATATGCTGTCTCTCTATTTTGCATATTTGCAACTTCATATCAGATATTTGCCATTGTGTATATCATCGTGCTTTATCCACCATACGATTGACGTTTAATGATGTACGATGAAACGTCAAGTTTCGTTGTGGCGGTTTGAAGACAGGTGAATCCGGTGTTGTTGTGGCGACCTTGGATTAGCCGTGACAATAGTGACCGGACACTTCGCAGAAAGCGATTTTTAAACGTGGAAAGTGTTGACCAGGAGAGTCGACCTTTGAGTGCAGCCAAAATACATCGAAGTCTCTTCATCATGTTATATCTCTAAAAGGCATTATTTTTTACTGAACTATTTTAATTATTCCAGTCGGGTTTCATTTCTGAACCATCAACACACTCAGAAAAAAATGAAGATGCAGATGCGGATATTAATCGATGCAGATGTTTGGTCAGATATTGATGGGATGCAGAAAGAAACTGTGCCAGAACAACACATATGCGAATGCGGAACAATTTTTTCGAAGAAAAAATGTCTAGATTGAACGGCCGTTTTGTGTGTGGAAGGCACGTTGTTCACATTTAACAACTACAACCTATTCGTTATTACAGTTTGTTACCTTTTTACCAGAGAAATTTGATTTCACTTGCCTTTCACGACACGGGAAAATTTATTGTTTTAACGATTTCAGTTAAACTGATTATTTACGCCTGTGCGGCTCCCATTTCGGTCAAATATGTACCTTTAAAGTTTCCACAGTTATGCGATTATAAACGCACATAAAATCAAATTTGTACATTGTCGACAGACTTTTGAACTACGCTAGAATGGTTTTCCAATACTTTGATATGACATTTTTTATTGACTTATCGCCTGATATTCAGAAATGAAATCAATCAAAGTAGTGCTCTTTCTTTAGGCTTTGAGTTTGTTCTTGTGTGTGAATAAATTTATGGATACGGACCATGCAAGATTCAAAGCTCTGATTGCAAGCTACTGAACACGAAGTTGCGTCGCGTGGGGGATATTTTGTTCAAGCAGCAACATTCGCGAGCAGACCGCAGACGAAAAACGGACCGTAGAATGCGTAGTCGGTGGCACAGAACAACGGACCGTAGAATGCGTAGTCGGTGGCACAGAACAACGGATCGTAGAATACGTAGTCGGTGACACGGAACAACGGACCGTAGAATGCGTAGTCTATGGTACGGCACAACGGATCGTAGAATGCGTAGTCGTGGCACGGAACAACGGACCGTACAATACGTGGTCGGTGGCACGGAACAACGGACCGTAGAATGCGTAATCGACGGCACGGAACAACGGATCGTAGAATACGTAGTCGGTGACACGGAACAACGGACCGTAGAATGCGTAGCCGGAGGCACGGAACACCACGGACCGCAGAATGCGTAGTTGGTAGCACGGAACAACGGTCCGTAGAATGCGTAGTCGGTGGCACGGAAAAACGGACCGTAGAATGCGTAGTCGGTGGTACAGAACAACGTACCGTAGAATGCGTAGTCGGTTGCACGGAACAACGGACCGTAGAATGCGTAGTCGGTGGCACGGAACAACGGACCGTAGAATGCGTAGTCGGTGGCACGGAACAACGGTCCGTAGAATGCGTAGTCGGTGGCACGGAACAACGGACCGTAGAATGCGTAGTCGGTGGCACGGAACAACGACGAGCCGGTGATGCCGGTGGCATTGTGCGCCAGCAGGGTGCCGATTCGAAAACACACTCGTCGTTGTCGTCGTTGACGTCGTCGTCATGGTCGTCGTCGTCATCATCATCATCATCATCGTCGTCGTCGTCGCTGTTGTTGTTCACGGTGAACATCGCTGCCAACAACGATGGTTTCGTTACCGCAGCCGGCCGCTCGGTTCAATATCATCATAACAGAGTTTCGGTGAAATATTAGGAAATATACAAAAGAATACATGCAGTTCCCAAATGGCAACAATCAACTTCTTTTAGAATGGTTTTTTTACCTTGCATGTGACAGTAAACCCAAACGAAGACTAATGAACAAATTCAACAACCATGTGTCTCAACAGTATGAAACCAAACGTTCGCTCTCCTTATGAATGTAAATGAAAATCCATGTGAATCGCAAGTTCTGTTCGCATCTACGTTCCACTCTTCGTTTGACCGACCATTTTCATTGTTTTCTCGATTTGAAACACAAAAATAATGGCAGACATTTTGGACACACCTATTCAACCGTAAACTGATGCATATCTGTGTCACGCATCACGCTTGAATGATATTCACGCGTGATGCAGTTTCATAATTTGATTTTTTCAGTTCTTTCAATATTGTCCAGCTAATGTAACTCTCGGACGGTGCGGCAATTGAGTTACACGCCGCACATATGTACAGTTGTATTTACAGTGCGACTTACGTGTTTTACAAAGTTTTAAACAACTTCTTGCACAGTGAGTGAGCTATGATATGAATTGCATATTCACTGATGCGAAATCCATCGCAAGCGCGGCATTCTCTTGAACTTTGAAAAACATTCTCATGGATTTCTGGACGACCGGTCCGCTTTTGTCGATGTGCGAATTGAATGATTTTTTTGAAGCTCGGTAGAAGAAAATCTGTATCCATCCGAAAGTTCGAGTGGAGAATATTATGTTTCAGCGCTTGTGGTGACTACAAACGTTCAGTATGTTGTTGATGACATGCACTGCACTGATGGCGAATTGTTCGTTCGAAAAAAACACACATTTTGTACAACCGGGCATGGAGATTTGGCAAATGAAAACAGTTTCCACGTTTCAAATACTGTGCGCCGTTGCGCCACTGCAGCGCTGGAATGCACTTTGCATTGTGAATGGTAAGACAGGCACTGGAGATGGCCTGAAAACGCAATGCAGCTTGCTTGGAAACGGTTTTCGACCAAAAAAGTGCAATCAAATATAGATGTAACCAGAGTAACCTGCAGTGCATGTACAGTACTTGCGTGAATCGAAATTGTAAAATTAAAAACAACAACGCAATATATTGAAAAATCATTCACGCACAAGTGATTCTCGGATTTCAATAATGTATGCAAAGCACCTGAAGTGGAACATTTATTTTCACCACTGATGACGCGACCAGCAAAGCACTTTCAATTTGAGCTCATTTGATTGATCGTAAAAGAAGCAAAATCACTTCAATGACGATCATATTGCTTTTACGAATCCACTCTCACACGTGTGTAGTTTTGGATTTTCAAAACGCCCATTCAAAAAGGTGAAATGTTGCAGAAGAGCATGTGGCGGTGTGTTTTGGGCGTGACCAAACCTGCAGTCAGTCTGCATATGGCATGCATGACAGTCACACCAGTTTCAAATCGTTTTTTCTCCACTGTTTCATCACAACCAAAATAATCTGCACGTGTTTTGTCGTTCGATGTTAGTTGTCGATTATGTGCTTCGATAAAAGTGTGCACCGTTATTCGTTTCGTTCTTGAACGAATTTTTCATTTTCATCTCAGAACAACCGCTGAACGCTGTCTGACAACCAGAGCACTCAATCTCGGCTTTAACGTTCAGTCACAAAACTTCAATTTTTTATTGTTGCTGGACTTGATAAAAACCGCTAAGTGACCTAAGAACCACAGTGTTTCTTGGAAATTGTTGTTTTGTTTTAGCAGATTCCAAAATATACAAAAGTTCCGGATAATATGGTGGAGCACGCTTTGAATACGATCAGAACGGGCAAACAACGGCAACCAACCAAACATTCAGTGTCGCCGTCGTCGCTTATCGTAACGAAACTATTCACAAAATCAACGTTATACAGCGCCATTGTGCCATTGTCCTTCTGCATCGGCCTGATGTGGCCGTTGATCGCAAATCGACTGGTCGCTTTTGCTCGCCAACTTTTGACCGGATGACGAAACAACGTGATTTGTGAAAAAAAGTGAACTTATGAATGTTACATGTTGGTCGTGTTTTGTCGTATGACCAAATTCGGTGTTGTTACGTTACAAATTGTGATTCGTGCATTTTTGGTCGCATACAGTTCACTGTAATAGTTCACTGGCAAAAATAGGCATCGTTTGAGTCCTGTTGAACCAAATCCATGCTCAACATTCTGATGTGACGAAAATGTCTGACTCGTTTTATTTTTTTCGCAGTGTTTCGGAAGTAATGGCATTATTTCCTATAAATGGACACACACGCGCGCTGTGGCCATGTACCACGGAACAGACCACCATAAGCCCAGTTGCGGGTGTTCGCGCAATCCTTTGCGAGGCATAGGCCCATCGTGGTACACCACACCGTCGCAAGTGTCTACAGTTTCTCACAAAACTAAAAAGTCCAATAGTCAAAACAATTTTATTCATTATCTAACTCTTTCGTTCTTTGCATACGTTTACGTTTTTCTATAATTTCGTTGTCTCTGCTCCAGATGTTTCTTTCGGTCGCACATTCTGCGCCGCTTCAAGGCATGTGGATGCTTTGGCGACGACAATAACTGAACGTTTTATTTTCATTGGCTCAGCTCGTGAGTGGTGTATGCGGTGCGATCATCGTTTTGTCCGGCGGTGCCTGGCTGCCACACACGCGAACACGAGGCAAAAAACTCCTGCCATCAGTGATACAGACTCAACTTGAGCAATTGACTTTTTTCAGGAATTAAAAATTCAGAAGTTTTGTTGCTGTTTGGTGACGCAGTTATTGTGGGTGCATAATGTGTTCGTTACACCAATCACAAAACATTTCTGGTTCACTAAAAAAATGTTTTATTGACCAAACAATGTCTGTGCTGTTGACCAAAAAACCGAAATGTTTTGTCGACGTCTTGCGCACACCACAAACATTGCATCACTGGTCAACATTTTGTCATTTCATTATGCAGTTGTGCTGCTACGTTTCTTCAGTTTGGGTCGGTGTCGGTTTCAAATTTCGTGATTTTTTTGCTTTTTTAAAGTAAATTAGCTCCCATTATTGCAGCCACACAGTTCGGTCTATAAAACACCAACGGTGCAGCGCGCGCAGCACGGAGACACGCGAAAAAACAATGTGGCCGCCGCTGAAAAATTGGATGATTTTTTCGTTTTCTAAGAGAAATAGATTTGGCCCAAAAACCATTGAACGTCTCTGGTGGCATTCGACCAAACCAATGTTCCCATTTTCAATACGCCCGCAAAGTAGAAGCAATCATTCATCTCGAATGTCAGAAGAGAGTTTTGCAGCCGAAATGTATTTTTTTCCGTATGTTTCGACTTTTGCGCTGTAAAAAAAACTAAAAAGCCCGCATGCAGATTATTGCATTCTACAAAGACCGCAACCTTGCAATTGCATTGGAGCGCACTGTTATGCAAAATTGCGACTCTGAAAAGCATTTGAATGAATTGACTTTTTGGAATATAATTTTTTCAGCATTAGTACTTTCTTCAACAAACTTGAAAAGCGCGCACACCGCTAAAAAACTGAAAACGTGGTGCCATTTTTCAAGTAAATTACTGTGTTTTTTTGTGACGTGTTCGAGAACTTTGTGTACCGTTATCTGTGCTTGAAAATTGCAACAATTGCTTTGTGTTTTGATCGGTGTTCTCACCACGATTCTTCCATTATCCGGCGTAATGTTTCGTAGAATTTGCTTTCAACGCGTCTTGGTCTCAGGCTCCGGCGTCCGAATATACGCATGTACGGACATCACGCATGGATGACCTATTTTTTAAAACGTGTCCCACTGAAATGACGTCATGTGCCGCCAAACATGCGCTTGCCGTTCACAGCGAACCAGATTTTCCGTTTTCGATTTCTTCCCGTAAACAAATGGTGAATGTCGAATCAGTCACACCAAACTAATATTTTAGTGTCTGTATGTATATACTTTGACAAACGGGCGTTTTAAAGCACATGACGTCATCAATTTAGTCTGGACACGTTTGAATAAATCCACAATACAATGTACACCAATACGCTTAACTAGTCATTGGCCGCTATGCTAGTTTTGAAGCAACGAAACTTGGTCGACTATATAGTGATTTTTATTATGGAGATTGTCTCTCCGACAAACGCAACACAAGCTCAAGCAAACAAAAGACACAAAAACACCGTTTTTCACAAAAATGTGCGAAATCGGCGTTTGTACACGCAAAGGTTTTACGGAATTAAAAACTGCGAAATTTAACTTGACATGTCTTTATTCACACACGTGCGGCAGCAACGGCAGAACTGAAGAAGTTCATTCATTCCACAATAGGATGTCCAAAACTTAGTGAGGGCAGATGTCAGTTCGACTACTATCCTGACAACAATTTCACTGTTTGATTGACAAGCCGCTGTTTTTAGAAATAACATAACATCGCAAATGATGTCATCAATATGCACGTTTTGGCAAAAGCGCTTTGAAACGAGCTTCGTTGTGCTTTTAACGACAAGCGAAGCAGCAAGTGCTGGTTTACAGCTGATCGCTGATTCACTAGAATGGATACACAAATGCTGAGAAGTACGTGCTCAAACAACATATAATTCAATCAAATTCCTGAGTAATTGCTGTGCCCATAGTGGTTTACTCAGCAAGTTTTAAAAGTTTTACCACTATACACATCAATTCAGCGAGTGGTTTCAACAAATTTGATGAGTTTTCTGTTTCTTGATACATGTACATGCACAGTATACCATAAAAAGCACTTTAACCAACGTCCGATTGTCCGAAAAAATGACAAATCGCGCATCGCCACAAGCAAAAAAACTGCCATTGAAAAGTGTACTCGACTCGACCCAGGCGGCACCTTTGAAACGCCACTTTTTTTAAAATGACGTTAGTTCGGTCTGACACGTCTGAATAACTAGGCGTTATTATCATGCGACGGCGGCGCCGCCACGCGGCGATTGCAATTGGGCTTATTCTGATTGGAGCGCTGTTGTTGCTGGTGTCGATGCCAAGCAGACCACTACAGGACGACAACAACAACGTGCAGCAACTGTCTTCGAACTACATGTATTACCATGTTGACGCATCAAACGGCTTCAGAAGTCCAAAACTGCAAACAACGAAACACAGTCACGCTGGCATTT
The DNA here is from genome assembly GCA_030248135.1 of Theristus sp. LFF4_11. Taxonomy (NCBI): domain Eukaryota; kingdom Metazoa; phylum Nematoda; class Chromadorea; order Monhysterida; family Xyalidae; genus Theristus; species Theristus sp. LFF4_11. Next base: position 80,891 of record JASANC010002868.1, on the reverse strand, counting down.
TCACCGAGCCGAACCGCAAGACAACCAGAGCTGAAATTTGGTCGATATCGGGGAGACAAGTTCTGGCAAATCAGCGGAAGAGAAAGGAATGCTTATCGCAGCGAAGCTTGAACCACACAAGATCGCTTTCATTTCTTGGCGTACGAAACAGTTCAGCTAATCTCAACAGTCTACCGCGACCACCGCATTTCGAGCCGCCTCACAACGAAACGGTCACCATTGTGACGGCGTTGCTTGACATCGGACGCGCTGATTGGTCCGTTTACCAACGACCAATCAGCGTCTACCTGGAGTACATGCGTCCGCTGTTGGCGCTTCGTGTGCCGATCGTGATTTTCGTCGATCCGAGTGTCGATTCGACGCCGTTGCGCGACGCCCGGCGTGACACGCAGCACATCACACAGGTGCGGTTGGTTTGTTCGAGCGTGTCACTTTTTTCGCAGGAACACAGAGCTGCTCGTGAAGAATGAGAGAACATGTAGTATAGCCGAATAAATAAGGCAGCCCATCAAGGCGGGACCAGTCGCAAACTAGAAGTTGTCTTTTTCAAAAATGCCAACATAACTCCTAATCATGTGTTCAATCAAGTGAGAAAGAATGAATAGAATAGCACGAAGAATCCATTAGTCCAAAAAAACACGTCAAATTTGGCACAAAATTTGGTTTCTGAACGTCTTTTTTCTGTCATTTAAATTTCGCGCGCTCCTTGCACACAGTAAAAGCTGCCATGTTTACTCAGTCATTCCGTAGAGTAGTGTTGTAAACCACAAACAACAGTCATTTGCTTTCAACAACAACTTTTGAGCTGTTTCGCACGCACACAGATTCGTCGACTGTCCTTTCACCAGCTTCCGTTCGCCGCGCATCGCTCGGTGATGCAGTCGATTTTGAGCGACGAACAGCGCAACAACTCGTCTGGCTCGCGCCAACAACAACCGGAGGCACTCCACGCCGATTACGACATTCTGATGTGCTCAAAGACATATTTGCTCGCTGTGGTAGCGTCCGAGAATCCGTTTCAGACCAGGTGTTCCAGTTTTCACAGTCATAAATTACCATCCATTCTCGTTTATTGAACATCTCCGTTTCGGCGAATGTCTGTTCTCCAAGCTGGCGCAGCTTTCCCAACGGTTTGCCTGCGAATCATTCACCATTCCATTACAGTTCCACTGCACTTCGATTTCTTTTGTGTAAAACTTAGCAATACAATGTTTTGAATGCTTTTGATTTGATGACACGACACCCCCCCCACACCGGGAAGAAGCGCACAGTCAACGAAAAAAAGCAATGATAGATAACCAAAATCAGACAGTCACACAGTAAGTGTCGCAGGAGCTCCTCATAGAACGAATACGCCCGCTGGCACTTTTCTGTCTCAAAAAACCGTTTCTTTTCATTCTCATCAGATATTTCGCCTGGCTGGACGCCGGCTACGGCCACGGCGATGCGACCGTGTTTCCGCCGGACAGAATTTGGCGTCCGACATTCGCGGCCGAGCAAATCGCCATCGTGCAACGTGCCGACTTCAAAGCGGATCATTTCAAACGAATCGATCAACTTTACCGACGCTCGTTCGAAGCGCTGGTCATGGGCGGCATGATTGGCGGCGACAGAGCAGCCGTACTGACGCTGCACGCGAAGTTCCATCAGTTGTTTCTCGAACTTCTGGAAAAGGTAAAAAAAAAGTTTTTTTAGCTTTAGAACACATTTTTCTGACGTTTTTATCATCGAACTTCTTCTCTTCGGACGCTTGTTACCCTCAGACATGTTCGATTATTCGCACGATCTCGCACACCGCAGTCACCAGTGTTGCGCGTTCCGGAAGAAAAACTACAAGTGCAACTTTGTTTATGTAATTCAATGAACTGGTTTCAGCCAAACTCAGCAGAATATTGTGAAATCTTCCAGAGGTACGTTGACGACGACCAAACGCTGATGACGTTGCTGCTCGCAAACGATGGACTCCCACAGAAAGACCACAACAATCGGACACTCGCCAGCAGTCGGTTGTTTGCGCCAAAAACTGGCGATTTTTTCGACGCGTTCCGCCTTTGGCCCAGCGAATCTCACGGCTGAAATGTTGCATGTGTGGTTTTCTTTCATATTGAAAGCTGTCGGTGGAGAAGATCAACAAACACCAAGCTGGCGCGTTCTTGGGAAAATGCAGCTGTTCGGTCTCATGTCACGTATGTCGTCGACCCGCTGAAATGTGGCATCTACTGTGTTTGGTCTTGACACGTTGTTGCTGCAAAAACATTGTGGTCGTCCATTAATAGGCGAACAGAAGTGAGTAAAACAGGTATTTTTATTAATCGTTTTTCTCTTTTTCATTTGACCTCAGCAGCAAGATCGTGTCAACACCAAATACGACAGATGATTGTACAGTTTTGACCATTGAGTCAATGACAGTACTGTTTTTTAAACTGAACAACTTTAATCAATGAACTACAGATAATCACATTACAGTTCAGTTCACCCATATTCATCACAAAGCAACTTCAAAATACCGAAACAGCAAATAAAACAAAAATCAAGAATGATCCATGTCGCAAAAGATACCAATCAATACAATACAATACAACGCAAATGCACTTTAGATTTTCGCATGAGCAACAAAATTACACCATCGAAACTAGCGAACTTGTGAAGTGGAGAAACACAAACACAAACAAAAATGAAACGGATTTGCGAAACCCGAAAAAAATTGCCCTGAATAAAAACGAACGTGAAAAAACTAGCTATTTATAATCACTGGAAAATAAACACCAAAACGTTTTTACTTTATCTCGCTAAAGTGGTTATCAGAAAGATTAAGTCACTAAACCAGAAAGAGACCATCAAATTACCAAAACCATCACAATCGAATGAGATCTTTCTTGACACGCTCGGGGATACACTGAACGTAGCGCGAGTGGTCGGTGCCTAGCAGAAAAACTGTTTTGTTGAAAAAAAAAATTGTCTAAAATTGTGTGGTAGTGCATTAGACTACAGTGTGCGCTCGGTGGATCGAGCCCCGCCGAAGGGTGTATAGGCCACTTAAAGACAGACGAAAACTCGATGGGCGCCCCACTCAGTGGCGTTCTGTACGCTTCTCTGGCTGAAAACATCGCAACAACGACAACAAATCAAACACACCGGCAGCGGTTGCGAGCACGCCAGCCGAGTTCATGTGCCTGACGGCTGCCTCATATGTGTACGGGGCGCCGTGCATGTCGCTCAGACAGCCGCCTGCAGCGACGTAACATTCGCAAACACCATCGTGCAAGATATCGTTCAAGCGTTTTTTTTTACAAAGGCATCGTCTATCGTGTTCATAATCCTGCCAAAACTTTGGACCCATGCTTAAACCCGAATCTCTCTCGTTTGTCTTACACGAGCTGCTGTTGTTGTTGTTGTTGTTTGCGGGCAGTATCCATCGTGTGAGATAAAAAAATGTACAAGTTAGATGGAATTACTAGATGGACCAGGTCGCACAGCAGGTTGCCAGCACAAGAAAAATGGCGCAAACATGCTGCTACGCACGGCCGCCACGCACACGGACACCAGTGGCAATGTGCCTCGCAAGGAGACCAGCCGACCGCATCACGTTTCACCACACCATGTCGCATGGCACATGCTGTGAAACAACACGCACACAAAACCGCTGCCAATTCATGCACGACGTATATCCGGCACGTCACGGCACGTCATGTATGATGGAATGCGTGTATAAACGAGCACGTGTTCTGAAGATAACGTGACGTGCCGGATTGCTGTTTTTTGCATCATGAATGAAGACGTGACGTGACGTGCCGTAAAATTTTGTGTGCATGAATTGGCCGTAAGACCGTTTCACAGTTTCGCGCACCGACCGGCCTCCGCCAAGATCGCCTCCGCAGCGCACGTGTCCCACTTTTTGCAGCCGGCACTCGCGAACACGTACGCGTGAGCGCCCTCGAGCAAACGTAACACCTGCGGTGTTAGGTTGGTGTTTTTTACAACATAATCAGCAACAGTGATGCGATTTCGGCAAACGATAAAGCGGCATTCATGAAACCGTAGCTAGTGACGCGCAGGTGCGTTCAAACATCGCGGTCACTACATACTGCTTCATGAATGCCCCTTAAGTGCATTGCGGCAATTGGAATTCGGCACACCGAGACGGTCGTACCAGTGAATCATTGAGCGGCCATGTTCGAATACAGCCAATCAGCTGATTGCTTGTGATGCACCTTTGCGACGCTACCGTCATAGGATCGACTGCACCGCCTCTAGTATCGTTTCTTTAAGACCTGCGACTCAATGCGGTTGTGGACGTGAAAGGATACTAGTGTCAATCTGTATGTGGTAATTCAGAATAGCCTAAGTGACCCGGCCTCATTTATGGGACTCGGATCCGTTTGCCAGTTTTGAATTCCCGCGTCGTGCATGAGACTGCCTACCCATCTATGCGCGCATTGAGACGCCGCGACCAAACCAAAAGCGTCTACCTTGTAGCCGGCGCCGCCGACGCGCAGCACTTCGTCGACGAGCCCGGCATGCGCGAGCGCCTCGATCGTCTCGAGCACGTTCTGATTGCTGTGCGAGCGCGTCGTCACGACCGTCCGTTTGTCGGCGTCGCCTGCGCGCATCAGTTTTGCTACTGGCTTGCCGAACGTGGATTTTGCGAATTGCACATGAATCCACACATGGTGCCTGGTTTGAAGACATAGACAAGCGCAGCGTGCCAACAAACAACCAATCGCACCTGGTTTGCAAATGTGCACCAACAACAGTGTGTTGGTAAGGGAGTACGTATTTAGACTGAGACTTTGCAAGCGGTTTTTTTTTGATTTTTGGTGTGTGTGAAGGGCAGCGAGTTTCACGAACCGGGCACCACTTGGATGCCGTGCACGCCGGCGCCACGAATCGCCCAGATCGTCCGTCCCGGCGCCTCCAGAGCGGCCGAACCTGCGTTGTTTCGATTGTTGTTGTTGTTGCTGTTCGTTCTCAATTTTATCAACCTCAGCTCTTCCATTCAATCGTCGCTTTGCTTAACCTCAATTACTCTATTAGCCTCCTTCTTCTTTTTGAAGACTGCGACACTGTTTAATATTCTGTGCGTTTACTGTCCGACAACATTGCTGAGGTTCGCAAAAAGGCACGCGAGTCGTAGGTCTTAACGAAAAGATTATAGATAATGAAGCAGCATTTAGAGACACCTCGCGGCTCGCCTAGCCTTGTCAATAATAGCTGTGCGTCACTAAATGCCGCTGTAAGACGCAAAGTAATTCGTTATGCCGACACAGAGTGCAGTCGTCTGAGAAAAAAAAACGCCCACACGGAATCGCCAAAGCGGCCTGCGAGCGACACGAACCGCGCGACTGCTGCTGCTGCTGATGTTGGATGCCGTGGAACGGCTGATGGATGACGCCGGCCACTGGTCGGCCACGATACGCGACGCCAATCAGCGTCGTCACCTGCTCCAGCAGTGCTGCAAACCGGCATCAGTGGGGAACACAGAACCGAACAGAACAGAACAGAACACTCGTTGTCGCAACCGACGTCGCGTTTCGTTTGTTTCTCTAACACTGGCGAAAACGGGCTTGAGAAATAGAAAACGTGAGCCGGTGAACTCCGGAAGGACAGTGCCAATCGGAAGACCGCACACTTTCAGTCTAGTCGTTCGCTGCGCACAATAAACAAACATACGGGCGCAAACCCACGCAACAGTCTCTCTGCGTCTGAACGCATTGTGCAGCATTCATGGACGACTCGTTGCTGAGCAACACGTGCTGAAGAAAGTAAACGCGTTTCAGACACACGCAGTCTACTGCTACTTACTGGAATGCTCGCGAACTCCTTGCACGAACTCGTTGGTGCCGTCGAGCGGATCAACCCAAACCACAATCTGAAGATGGGACACGAAAAACGGACAGTTAGCCACTTGATTTGTTCACGCAAAATCACGCTCTATGGTGCAAAAAAACTCTGGACGGACACTATAGTTAAAGATAAAAAAACCAAAATATCCTGTGGCGAAAGGCTCTGCCGTTTAAATCCCCATCGCCCAATTCCAATAACCACCGCAGTTTCGTACATTTTTTCGTGTCTCTAAAACCGACCAGAGGAAACGATCTCAACATGATGAAACAAAAAAAACAACGACAAACATCATGAATCTGCGCGTTTCGTATATCGCTCTGCTGGTCTACCAATCGTTGCTCACAGCTCAACACCTCGCAGCTTGCATCCGTACTCAAATCCTTCACTTCAGACTCGATCTCCTGCAAATCAGAAAAATGGCCGGAGTTTTGATTTCCACTTCGCATTTCAGCATATCAATATTGATTTCATTTTTAGTTCTGGTTTTAATTTTGAAAAATAAAAACAAATTTTAAAATCACAACAACAATGCATCTGTAGTAGCCTGTAGTACGCGTGCGTTGAAATAAAAAAATCTGAATCTTGTGTGGTGGCATACTACCGTTCATGCAGCCGTATGTACAGTGCAGCACCGCACGTTACGCCTCGTGTTAGTGAACACCACCGTCCACACAGACGTGCCATGGACGTGCGTCAGCAAACGTCACCGCTCGTGGCCTGGTGGCAGTGCGTTAGACTGCAGTCTGTGCGCTCGGGGGATCGAGCCCCGCACCGAGGGGTGTATAGGCACTTCATGACAGAGAAAACTCGATGGGCGCCCTACTCAATGGCGTTCTGTACGCTGTACGGTTAGCCCAGGCTGAAAACATCGCCTAAAAATCACAACAACAACAACAACCGTCAACACGCGCACCTCCTCGCCGATGACGCACAGCTGGTCGCCGAAGACACGGCGCAACGAGTGTCGTATGCAGTACTGCGCCGCGCGGTCGGCCTCCGTCTGCAGGTCCTTTTCGGTAAGCTTCTCCACCACGCCCAAGTCACCGTTGCGAATCACCTGCAGCGAAACACCACACTGAGCGAGAAATTTCAGCCCAAACCATCCACCCATCAATCAATCAACCCATCGGCGAGCTGGCGCCGATTCTTATCGTGTAGTGTTTTTTTTTCGGATCACCCTGTGTACAGTCGGAACTCGTAAATCATAGGGAATCAGCTGACTGGTTGTGCTGATCACGTGACTTTCTGTACAGAAATTGCTGTGGAACCGGAACCGGTTGTGCACTGAAAGTATGCATCACGTGATCGGCAACCAATCAGCTGATTCCCTGTAATTTAGAGTTTGACTGTATTTCGAAAATTTCCGTAACACCGGCACAGCACACCGACCTGCTTGACCACACTGGCCGAGTGTTGCGCCACACGCACGGCGACCGCGGTGAGTCGCGTGACAAGCGAGGCGTTCATCCACATCGTCGTCGTCGCGTCGAGCTCCGTGGTCGTTTGCTCGATCGGTTCACTGGCATCATTCGTCTGACCGTCAGCAGAAACGTCGGCGACACTCACGACGTTCTTCGCAATGTTGTTGCTGTTAGTGTCCTTGTTGGTGTCGTCGCTGATGATGTGCACGCCATTTACTGCGTCTTCCGACGACGACATTGAACGAATCCGTCGTTTTTTTTACCCTTTCTTGAATTGGTCTTGTATTCGCTTTTCTATTACGACGCTGGCGCTACGAGTCTCAACGTGATGTGTATGAGTTTGGCTGGGTCGGCCTAGGGTTAGGGGCTTTGAAAAAAATTTTTTTTTATTTTTTTTTCGTTTTTTTTTAAATTTGGATTTTTTTTTCAAATTTAAAAAAAAAATTTGAAAAATTTTTCTTCTACTTTGCTCTGAAAATTCGATTTATGGCATAATTTTTTGAAAGTTCAAACCAAATTTTCTTCCCGCTCAGGTACATGTCATTATTTGGTCATTTTGACCGACGTACTCCATGTTTTTCGATTTGTATGACTTCTAGAGTCAATTTTTAGCGTTGAAATGACTTAACTGAATTGAAATATCGTTTCAGAAATCGTTTTCTTGCAACTTAGAACATGTTTTTTCAGTCGGTAGGCCATGAGATGAACATGATATTTTGTTGATTGGCGTATGTTATAGGTCTACAATGGAGTTGTGCGATATTTTGTTAAACAATTGGAGCGGAGATGTTGGTTAATACCACATCACACGACCGTTTTTCAGATACCCGATAACATGGCCACATGTTAAAACTTGCGTGCTGAGCTAAACTAACGTGTTAAACTTGCGTCTGTCAGTTGCCCGCAACGTGATCGCGAAATCATGGTACGTGTTTTCGATACGATGATTTGAAGAGTGGGCTCTCGCCATGTGGCAGATAGCATAGCTGGTTGAACCTGAAAGTAAGTGTCTTGGGGGGGGGGCGACCGGGTCGACAGGGGTTGCCGACTTAGCTACAGCAAACAGGAATTTTTGAACACAGTCAAATTTTAGTAATTTTCTAAAGAGGAACAACTAAGAACGGTTCAATATTCAAGTACACGTCGAAAATTGTCCTGTTTTACTGTTGAAAATGCAACTTTCCCTCTATGAAATGGACATAATTTCAATAAAACACGATTTTCGCTCTTATAGTTTTCCGGATCGTTCTGAAAATAGTCTAGATGAACTCAGCTCGACGAGACGCTTCGAACAAACCTAACTTGTAAAAAAAAATTTTTTTTTCCAAATTTTTTTTAATTTAAAAAAAAATCCGGATTTTTTTTCCCTAACCCTAGGTCGGCCAACCGGTGCGCAGTTTCGTTCGATGTTTTGTCTGGCAACAAGGACGAAATAGTCGAAAAGATTCCAGCGGAGCAGTTTTACTCCAAGGACAAGTGAACGGGCATGAAAAAAACCAAACTGGGGGACCGGGGGAGGGGTGGGGTGACCGACAGCTCTTACTTGGGCTCATTGACTGTTCCATGTGAATCAACATAGAAAATGAAAATGCCAGAGTGGGAATATACAAATTACAGAGGTTTTACAGTTTGACTGTAATCTCTGAAACAAAACAATACAATTGCGTGCAAAGATAACTTCAACCAGTGATGGTCGAAATTGACTTTTGCCGGGAACATTTCAAAATCAATCAATCTGGAAAAAAACCAAATCATCGCAACGTTTATTCAAATACACAGTTAACTGAGGTCTGCTCGTTTGGAAACATGTCGCTCGGTACATTCAAAATTCGCGCCAAAAACAGCGCTGCATTGCGTGTGTTGTGCAATTTCGTTTGTGCTGTTCCCAAACATAAGCATGTTTGCAACACGGTGCATGTTTTGTGCGCTAGCTTAGATTGTCCCAGTGACATGTTCCCACCAACAGCCTGCATTTAGCACCACACAACTACTGATTGATAGTAACAACTTCGAAACATAAAGAACTGCAGTAAAACAGTAATCTCCACCCGAAAGAACGTGTTACGGTTGCAACTGAATGAAGATACGGTGTAGTCCTAGCCACCGTGTGGTTCACTTAGAAATTAATAAAAAAGCAATTTTACCCTAGGTTTGTTATTGTATCCATAGGACAATGTAAAACCAAAGCCATTCAAACTGAACCGTATCAAATCAAAATTAAAAAAGCGACATCTGAAGACTCAAAAAATGGTTGCACAAACACACGCGCACAAAAATGCCGCAAACTGGAAAAAGAAATAACATGCCGAAGTTTGAGAGAAAATGCAAAAATAACCGGTACTAATGATCATGAGAGCCGTCTTGAGACCTGAACCTTGCAGGGTGTGATCGGTGCCACGTTTAATTGGCCAAACCGCAAATGTGTTATCTCCAAAAACGCAACACCACAAAGAACGACAAAAAACGCAATTTTAAGCAAAAAAATCGAAACCCCCGAAAAACATACGATACATAAAAAAATCGAATCTATCATCAAAGATGACACGGTGAAACAAAAAAAAACACAAAAACTCCCGCGTAAACTACACTGAACTTCACAGCGCCTGTGTGTGCAGTATGCACATTTTTCCGCACACAACACAATACGAGCGCAGATTTGCGCGCGAATTTCACTATATATCATTGTAATTCACCATTCGGTCAGTTCACAAGTATCTAAACGCCCATATTCACTATCGTGGCATTTAAAGAGCACACGTCACCAAGTCAGAATGCGCGATTTACAAGAGCGCCAGTGAAAACGACGTGTCGACGTGTGCCTCACATGAATGGATGCGTGTTGGTGTGCTGGAGCGCAATGCGACTTGCTGCGGAATGCACGCAGCCAAATCGAGTTGCGGTGGCCAGTGTCGTGTCGTAACGATCAGCTTACACTATACGCTTGATACAACGTGTAACTATTACAACGTGCGCACTGTCTGTGCTAGGCTTACACGGTGGTATCATGCATATAGTGTAAGCTAACATATAGCATGCGCTAGCACACCGTCGCACGGGTATGCTTGACAACAACAACAACACAAATTGGGTGAGCACCCAACACAAATTGGGTGAGCACCCAATACAAATTGGGTGAGCACCCAACACAAATTGGGTGAGCACCCAACACAAATTGGGTGAGCACCACACCAGATCACGCATGCGTGCCCGACGGCCATCCGGTGCACTCGGTCACGTGCGCAGTCAGCTTCGTGCGTTTGCCAATGAAGCACTGCTCCAGAGTGGCCGTGTGCGTCTCGTGCGTACGCTTCGCTACTCGAGCACTCCGGTCAGTCGACTCTGTGAAGTTTTTTTTTGTTCGATAAATGTTGAAAGTAGAGACTCGCCAAAGTAGACACATATACAACCGGAACAGAGATGAACGTTTATAAAGTACGGTACTGTGGTCCAGAACCAGTTATATAAAAGCATAGTGGTCAAATGGTGCTATACCACTGAGCCCCTAAATGAAAGTATGAAACATCACAGTCACGACGCAAACTGATTTCCTGAATGTGTCTGCTTTTCAACGTGATGTGAGGAAACTGAGATTTGTTGATTCATAAATTCATCGGTAGTGTAGCACCACTTTTGTGCCAACTTTATAATATAAACTAGCCCAGAATTAGGGTTAGGGGCTTTGAAAAAAAAATTTTTTTTATTTTTTTTTCGTTTTTTTTTTAAATTTGGATTTTTTTTCAAACTTAAAAAAAATTTGAAAAATTTTTCTTCTACTTTGCTCTGAAAATTCGATTAATGGCATAATTTTTTGAAAGTTCAAACCAAATTTTCTTCCCAACTTCTTTGTGTGCTTAGGTAAATGTCATTATTTGGTCATTTTGACCGACGTACTCCATGTTTTTCGATTTGGATGACTTCTAGAGTCAATTTTTAGCGTTGAAATGACTTAACTGAATTGAAATATCGTTTCAGAAATCGTTTTCTTGCAACTTAGAACATGTTTTTCAGTCGGTAGGCCATGAGATGAACATGATATCTTGTTGATTGGCGTATGTTATAGGTCTACAATGGAGTTGTGCGATATATTGTTAAACAATTGGAGCGGAGATGTTGGTTAATACCACATCACACGACCGTTTTTCAGATACCCGATAACATGGCCACATGTTAAAACTTGCGTGCTGAGCTAAACTAACGTGTTAAACTTGCGTCCGTCAGTTGCCCGCAACGTGATCGCGAAATCATGGTACGTGTTTTCGATACGATGATTTGAAGAGTGGGCTTTCGCCATGTGGCAGATAGCATAGCTGGTTGAACCTGAAAGTAAGTGTCTTGGGGGGGGGGGGGGCGACCGGGTCCACAGGGGTTGCCGACTTAGCTACAGCAAACAGGAATTTTTGAACACAGTCAAATTTTGGTAATTTTCTAAAGAGGAACAACTAAGAACGGTTCAATATTCAAGTACACGTCGAAAATTGTCCTGTTTTACTGTTGAAAATGCAACTTTCCCTCTATGAAATGGACATAATTTCAATAAAACACGATTTTCGCTCTTATAGTTTTCCGGATCGTTCTGGAAATAGTCTAGATGAACTCAGCTCGACGAGACGCTTCGAACGAACCTAACTTGTAAAAAAATTTAAAAAAAAAATTTTTTTATTAAAAAAATCCGGATTTTTTTTTCCCTAACCCTACCCAGAATGGAAGATCCGTTCAGATTTGTAAATGAATAAATAAATCTGTTCCAGACAGTTCTGCCTCGTGGTAGTCGCACTGAAGGGTCAGAAAAAAATGGAATCTCCTCTGCCGCACCTTCTTGTGCGGCGTCAGTTCTTGATATTTTTGCTGATAATGATGATGAAACGATCGGGGAGAAACTCGTGATCGTTTCTGAGCTTGGGCGACGGGCAAAAATTGGAAAGACAGTCGGTCGCTGATTGCTTGACGAATGATCGCTCGATTTGGAGTATCTAAAAAGAACATATCAAATATCTACAGTTGAACTGTATGCAATTAGGTGATTGGCCGCTTTCGAATTGGACTTTCTGATTCGACCAACCTGCTTGATGCAGTCAATAACGTGTGTGCCAGTTTCAAATGCCAAAATGCACAAATCGCCGGTCATTTCACAGTTTTTGATTGTTTCCAAAAAAACGACGGCGAACGAATTCCACGAGTTTCAATGGAAGCATATTGCTTCGATTATCACAAAAGAAAAAACAAAACGAAAACCCACTCGGCCAGCTCATTGGCGCTTCGAATTTGTGCCACCGTATCGCATGCGCCACCAGCCGTGATGGTGCGCAACGCTGGCGACCGTGAGAACTGCGCATCTTCCGATAATGACCGTGGGAAAGTTCCCTCTGGTGACCGTGAGAAAGTTCCATCTGATGACCGTGAGATAGTTCCCGTTGACGATCGTGAGAAACTCTCACAAGAAAACAGTGCTGCGTTCTCGTGTGACGAGCGTTCGAACGTCTCCGGAGTAAGCAAGAGTGTTTCTAACGGCGACGACCGAGGGAAAGATGCCAGTGAGGACCGTGGGTAAGTTTCGAGCGAAGACCGTGGGATGCTACCGCGAGTCAACCGTGGTACCGAACAGTGCTGCTTTTCGGACGATGACTGTTTACTGTTTGACGATAGTCGGCTGTTTCCCGCAGTCTCAAACGACGAGCGCCTCATGCGCGCCGCCGTTCGCGGGTCGTTTTTCGGCCGACTGCGGTCGTTCGGCGTCCGCCCGCCCGTCAACAGCGACCGTCCGTCCTTCTCGTCGATTTTCACGGCCGCCCAAAACCGTTGCCACGCCTTGCGTTTCAACGAAGCGCCATCGGCGGCGGCGCCGTTGTTGGCCGTCGGTTGAATCGGACGAATGTTGTTGTTTTTTGCGTTGTTCACAGACAACTCCAGTTGCTGAGCAACGTTCGCGGTTTGCTGGCGGCCGTTTTTGTTCTCATCGCGATGCGGCGACAGCGGCACCACCGGGCGGCGTTGCTTCGGTGCGACCACGCCGGCGACCGTTATGTCTGTGTCAGCGCTTCTCTGGCGATCGTTATTGAGCGTTTCGGATTCCATGGCCGATTCAGGTTGAGTGGCCGAGTGGACCGGCGTTGGTGAGCGACTGGCGATCAATGACGATTGCTCTGACGGCGCGCATCGGTTGCTGAGCGCCGATGATGATTCGTCATGAACGTTGTCAGAGGCGTCTGCCAGATTTTCTCGCTCGTTGACTGTTTTGATGACGGTTTTCTCCACTATACGCTCGACAACAACGGTGTCACTGAAAAACAAATAACCATACCGATTCTTGTCGGCAGAACAAGCACTGGCTGATTTACAGTATGACAAGAAGTGTGATTAAAAATTTCTGAAATTTCTGAAAAACAAAAAAATCTCCTCACTGATTATCAACAGTGGCAGAGTTCACATTTGATGGTAACCGTTCAGCAATAGTGGCGTCTGAGCTGCCAGTCATTGAGTCGTCCACCGGACCGAGCGTTGGCTTGCCACCCTTTGGCAGCTCCGCTGCATACTCGGCCAATTGCTCGCGTGTCAACCACTTTACCATCCATTGTGGAATCTAGGAGGGCCGTGAAAATCGGGGATTTGGAAGTCAAAAGAGATGCACAACCTCAAATGGGATTGAATGCCACGTTGCCGGTATATACAGTGGCGGGCACAAGTATTGGAACGCTGCGCGCGTGTGTGTTGTGTATTGCGCGTGTGTTGCATCAGCCGTAGAAACGCTATTATAAGAATTTATGGGCAACTTTGGGTTCACGGGACACTTTTCGACCCAACGTTGCCCATAAATTCTTACAATAGCGTTTGTACGGCTGATGCAACACACGCGCAATACACAGCACTCACGCACGCAGCGTTCCAACACTTTTGGCTCACTTCGCAAGCCATGTTCTGGTCATCCACAGCCACTTGCCATCGTCACACGATGAATACTGCCGTAACAACAACAACAAGAGAACAAGACGACGGTTTGTCGTGTGTGCACCTGATTCGGCGGTTGCCTCCACCGGTGCATCTCCAGCAAGCGACAACAGTCGTCACAGTACCACTCGGCCTCGCTATAATCGGCCGGTATCTGTTCGTTGTGAAAAAACGCCCACGGCAGCCGCGCACAGCCGCGGTGTACCGCGCGCGCCGGCTCATTCTCGTGGCCGTGGTCGCCCGCACGGCGACGCGCCGACCCGCAGCCGGTCGCGACGGCGCCCTGCAGTGATACAAAAAACAACATCGTAAAAACGGGCGCGAATCGTTGGAGTTGTGGGGCTTTCCAGTCAAATCTTGAGGCAAGCTTTTTACTGTCAAATTGAAGTCAGGTTTTAGCTACGCTGTGTTCTGGTCTGACTCGCTTCCTCCATCGAAAAGTTGCTGGACGAATAGCCACAAAGCCACGAACCGCGCAACGCGGCAGAAATTCCCACTGATAATGGCGCACGTCGGTGACGGTCGTGTCGTGACGGTACGCGGCGCCGAACGGACACTTGCACGCCGATCCCAAATAGCACTCCTGCCGGCGAAAACAGTGTTTTTATTTAAAAAGTTCATTCACAAATTCAATTCTAGCTGCTTTACGGCAGAGCGACCAATCAAAATCTATGCGGGCGGACCTATCGAATCCGTGGATATTTGACAAGAACTCAAACGACAGCGATTGCTACATCACGTGGCGATTTTGTGGGGTCAAGTCTATCCGAAGACAAATAATGCTTCGCGCTGCACAACCAACCATGTGCGAATTGCTCGCGTCTTCCTCAACGTCCGTTCGTCCGTAAATTGGTTCGCTGCAATTTTTTTTCGTGAATGCTGGAAAATCTTTTTCGACATCACTCGATTCAAAAAAATTATGACCCAGACAAAGTGCGTTTGCCAAACACAGCTCAATCGTTCTCCAGGCGCAGACGTGGCAAATTAACGAGCATTCATGAAGCAGTATTCAGTGGCGCGTAGCTGTGCTAAACATAACTACGCCTACGCGGTTACTAAATACTGCTTCATGCATGAATGCGCCGATCTCATGAACAATGCAATACCATACCCAACACACAATTTTGATGTCGTACAGTGACACGCAAACAAGCTCGTTAGCACACATCGACTAGCACCACAGAAACCATGATCTCGCATTCAAAAAGTGCCGTTTACGATTGCGTTAGTTACTGTGAAAACGGTCCATGTAACAAAACCAGTTTTTTCTGTGCGAATCCAAAGTTACTGGGTCTGACTGAATGTTACTGACGATGACTGCGAGAGGCTGCGGTCAGCGCACTTCTGCCTATGATGTTGACCAGGCCAGAAAATGCAAAGGATTTTGGTGGAAACTGATTGCTTTGAGTGGAACAAACCAAGCCAAAACCGAGCAGAACAGAGCGCACAACGAACCCCGGCGGTACATAGATGCCGATCTCGCGAATCTGCATGATGAACAAATCGTTGTGCTGCTTATAAGCGTCGAAGTTGTCGCCTAGCGCCGAGAACGGACAGTGCGTGTGATCGCGCGCGTTCAACGCGTATTCCTGCAGTGTTAACGAGCATTCATGAACCAGCGTTTACTGACAGACCGTGTGTGCAGTCACAAGATTAATCAATCAAACAAGGTTATGTATTGAGTTTTTGGGCAATGGCACAACTGAAGAGACCACCATTGCTCAGCGTCTTGTGCTTAGGTCGAAACGCCACTTGTTTGTTGGTGTTTTATTTGGTTAGATTCAAATCTGTAACATCACATGCAGCAGCAATTTTTTGTACCGCACCGCGCACGCAACAGTGGCATGGCAGTCGAAACGAATCGAAAACAACCTCGTGTTTCGATTATTCTAATATTCAACGAAAAGCCAGGCAAAACGAAACGAAACACCTCAAGACACCGCCAATGGTACCATCGTTGTACGATCTTTGGGTCGCCTCTGCCAATCGACACGCAGCAGTTCGTGCGCACCTTGATTGAAAAAAATTAGAAAAAACACTGAACATTTCTCCGATATGTAGCTGAATGAAAGTATGGCAGTGAAACAGCAGCTATACCGAATCTCTCGTTGTGTTCGTTGAAAAAAATCTCTCTGAAACTTTCCAAGTGCAATCGAAAAATTGATTTGTGATTTTGAATCAAGACAGTAAAAAATGGCGGCCGATTTGTCTGTGCGCTTTTTCTGGTTCCGTTCTTAGACACATAAGGAAAAAGGAGACTACGGCCAATAATGACCAGAAAAAAACGTTAAAATTAAACAGAGCACTCACAATTTCGCGCGCTCGGAACGCGGCGGGCACATGCTGCAGGCAGAGCGGGCACTCGACCATGCGCGCGGTGTGCGCGGGCGCAAAATAGCGCGTTCGATACGGTTCGTAGTCGTCGCGTTCCAATTGCGGCATGCCGCGCGGTACGTGCTTCGGACAGTAGGTGCTGCGGTGAGAGAGTGCATGAGTGATTCGGTACCGTATTCGGTCTCGACACGATCATGGTGCCAGTATGGATTGCCAGAATAGCCAAGTTAAGTCAAAAGCGACATTTCCATGTTCAATCAATCGATTTCCAATATCTGTTGCGACGATTTCAAACACTGCAGTGAGATCTTCAGTGAGAGACAGACCGAATACGGCAGTGACCGTAACACAGTCGACCTCTAAATAATAGGCAATCAGCTGATTGCTTCGTGATCACGTGATGCATGCCTCTGGTGCAGGCATTGCTCTGGAGGCGGAGTCGGTGTCCTGCACAGAAAGCATGCATCACGTGACCACCGACTAATCAGCTGATTACCTATAATTTAGACTTTTAGAGTTCGACTGTAGGCAGAGTTTTGTTCAAAACTGAAACAGACAAATCCATGAGCAAAACGTATGGAGTCAGTGTGAGAAAAACGAACAACACCGCACAAAAAGCGCACGAACAACGAAATGGCGGGCGCATAGTTGAAGAAGCAGCCGTTTGAGCGACCGCACGAATAGTGATACGTGACACTGCACCGCGGCTGACAGCACGTCAACGTTGCACAGCCCTGGCGACAGTACGAACACATCTGCACAGGACACACGAAATCATAGAAAGCATTTCGAAACGCTATTCATTTGCAAATACTCGAAACAGACATGTACAGGACGGGCGCCTGTTATGCCTGTTTCAAGGCCTAACGCGGAACAGGCACGTTGGGCGTTCGGACTTCGGAACCGGCATCACCTACCAGGTTAGCCCAAATTTTTTTAGCGACCAGTCGAATAAAACAGCCATTTCACACCCATTCCACAATTTCACCTCGCAGATTACTTGCTTTTTGGCCGGTTTGGCTATTTACCAGGAACAGACATGGACACAGCAACCTAAAAACAACGAACACAACCCCAACCTAAAAACCACGAACACAACAACAGCAGCACCAACGGTGCAAATTTTTCTCGCAGGGATCGAGTTTTTCGTTTCACTACGCGTAACGTACTTTTTTTCTAATTCCATACATGAAATATATGACGACTGCAAAAAGAGTGGTTCATTTGGGGAATGGTTGAAAAAGAGTAGTTTCGGTGCAAAAAACGATACGGTTGGTGATGATGAAAGAGCATAACAAACGTGTCGACTGCGTTTTGTGACGCGTGCTTGCTCGGACAACTTCAGTATGTCGAGAATGTTGAAGCCGCTGAGCAGCGCCTCGTCGCGCACGTGCAACACGGCCGCCTGTATCAGGGTGGGCGCGAACTGCTGAAATGTGAAACACACACACACAAACTAAAGTTGATGATGGGCGATCATCGTAATTATCTAGCTGTAATTACGTGTAATATATACGTGATTTCCTATATAATGTGATCTTTTCTCTGTAATCTTGGTTGTAATCTGTAATCTCTGTAGTCTCCAGTTCACTAAATCGCCACTTTCTCGCTACTTGAAGTCTAACATCGCACACAACGAACAGAATGCGGTCACGTACTGGGATTAGAGCATCGAAAGGAGACTAACGAGGCTCGGGCCTCCATGCAATGGTAAAGCGGTCTAAGGGAACATGTGAATTTCAATTTCGCAGTTTTGTTCATATTTCAGCGGACGTCACAAACGAACCAACACAAAAAAACATAAAAAAATAACAGATGTCTATGTCTAAAAGCAACCAGCCAACAACAGCGCACCATGCAAGTGTCGTGTATCCAGAGATGCAACGTCGGGTGCAGGCGGCGTTTCGTGCCGAACACCTTCAGATCGTCGCCGTCGTCGTTGCACATGCCGCACAGCACGCACTCGCCCCAGCGCCACTGCGCAGCGCCGCGTTTCTTGATCGGTTTTCGGCGTTGTTGTGCTTGTTTCTCTTTTCGATTGTCGAGCTCGCTTGGCGCCGACGACGACGACGACGACGGTTGCTGTTGCTCGAGCCACAGACGATACGGACGAAAATACTCGTGCAGACGGTGCAACATGCGCCACACCTAGAGATGTAAGGGTAAAAAAAAATCTCTAGCCACACCTGTGGCGCAGTGCGGCATTAATCAACGGGTGCACTCGCAACAGCACAGACGGACAAAAACGCAAAACCGCCCCATTGGCGCGGGACTTCCTGTGCGCTATTTGTTTATCAAAAGAGACGCAAGTCAAGCGGTCCACGCACTAGAAGGCACTCGCCTGGTATGTCAAAGACTTGCGAGTTTACCACCCGAAATTACAAAACCCTCGCCAATGCTGTTGCATCTACCAAACCCAACATTTCAGGTTTCACTTTCAATAAGCCGTAAATTTCACTGGTCAGAATTTCAGAATCCGAAAGTGACTCAACAAGTTTCCATTATGAGATCCGTTTTTAAACATTTTCGTGAAAATTTACAAAATAGTAACAACAAATAAATGACCGAACCTGATCGCGCTCGCAGATGTACATCTGATAGAGCGTGTCGTGGCCGACTCGATCCATGAACGCCTCCAACTCGCTGCTCTTGCACGTCATCAACGACGACAAGTCCAGGTCGAGCACATTCAACACCACCGGTTTATTGGCGGCTGTATGACTTGGATCAGCGGCTCGTTCTCGTTCTAACGTGCTCCTCGAACCCGGCTGCGGACTTGGCGGCAACGTGCTCGCGCGCGGACAGACCGAATCCGTCCTCGGTTGGTCTTCTTTCTCGTCGACGTCGTCTGTATCGTCGTTGCCGTTTCTGTTGTCCGTCTCAAACAGCGAAATTTGATCCATTTCGATGAAGTCACTCAGCGGTTGATCGTCGTCGCCCTTCATTTCATCAAATTCCAGATCTGCTCCCTTTCCATCGAACCTTGTTTGTTCGTTTCGATTTCGTTCAAAATTTGTCCACCGAACTTTTCTTGTAGCCAGTTGTATTCTAAAATTCAGACATTTTCACAATATGGGTGAGTTAGCTAGACTATTTTTAGAACGATCCGGAAAACTATAAGAGCGAAAATCGTGTTTTATTGAAATTATTCCATTTCATAGAAGGAAAGTTGCATTTTCAACAGTAAAACAGGACAATTTTTGACGTGTACTTGAATATTGAACCGTTCTTAGTTGTTCCTCTTTAGAAAATTACCAAATGTTGACTGTGTTCAAAAATTCCTGTTTGCTGTAGCTAAGTCGGCAACCCCTGTCGACCCGGTCGCCCCCCCCCCCCAAGACACTTACTTTCAGGTTCAACCAGCTATGCTATCTGCCACATGGCGAGAGCCCACTCTTCAAATCATCGTATCGAAAACACGTACCATGACTTCGCGATCACGTTGCGGGCAACTGACAGACGCAAGTTTAACACGTTAGTTTAGCTTAGCACTAGGGTTGTTAAACAAAAATGAAAATTTTTTTTTAAAAAAAAAGTAATTAAAAAAAAAACAAAAATGCCGATTTTTTTTTTTTTTAAATTCGAAAAATTTTCCTCTAATATGCTCTGAAAACCTCAATTTTGGCACAATTTTTCGAAAGTTCAACAAAAATTTTCTTTGATTATACCTCGTAAAACCTTTAGCAGTCGATTTTGGGCCGTTTTACCGACTGATTTTAGGCTTCGACAACATCTGCGATGAAGTTTTTGAGCGTCCCAAAGCTTAGCCTACCATTTCCGATGCAGATAAGGTGACGATTAGCCTCGCAGAGCGTCCGATTGTGCTCGCTGCACCGTTTGCAAGCGCTACGTTGTCTGGTTGCTGCTTCGTGTCGTGTCGTCGCGACACCATCAGAAGAATTGATCGAATTTCAAGGCGGTATGTTTGTCTTCACTTTAGCATTAGCTTAGCTGGGGACAATTAGTGACGTTTTGGAGGTCAAAACACAAGAAGAGGCATGGTGACGGTTTGGAAAAGGGGTAATTGAGGTCACCAAAACAAAATCTGCAAAGTTCCGCCATACGGGTGTCATTCGGGAGGCGCTTGCATATCATATGTGGTTCTTCGGACTCCCTGATTGATTTAGCACAACTTTGATTTTTGAAATTTTTTTTTTTAAATTTTTTTTTTTTTTTTTAAAACAAAAACGACGATTTTTGTTTTTTTTAACAACCCTACTTAGCACGCAAGTTTTAACATGTGGCCATGTTATCGGGTATCTGAAATAGGGGTGGGTCGGTATAAAAAACGGTTTTTTTCGGTATAAAAAACGGTATAAAAAACGGTTTTTTATACCAGCGCCAAAAAATGGCCAAAATAAATTACCGATATTTTACCGCGTAAATTTTGGTTTTTTTCCGGTTTTTTATACCGCCGAAGGACCCAAATTTCAATTTTTGAAATCACTCAAAATGGGTTGGCCTGTCGTACTAAATCAAACCACTGATGTTGGCCGACGTTGCCTAAACTGACCTAAACCAAAACCTAAGTTCAGCCTAATTTCAATCAATCAATCAATCAATCAATCAATTTATTTGTATGCCTCACGGCCAGTTCACATCAACACATTCACAAAACTTCCATTATGCAAAACAAACACAATTGATGTCACAAAAAAAAACCTAAAGAAACACAAGATTATTGATGAACTTGGTGAATGCATGAATGAAAGCAAGCAAAAAGTCGATGCAAACGAATGGGCAGATGACTGCCCGGGTATTCACACAAAGAAACAAAATCCACAAAATAAAACCAACCGTCGACAGTCAGAAACAATTGAATGTTAAAAAAAAACGCGCAAACACAATTGAAGCTTGAGAGAAGAAATAAATAAAATAGCGCGATCACGAACCGACAACATCAGACAGCGCACAACGGCCACGATTGACATTCAGGCACGATTAAATTAAGCAAGAGAAAGCAAAATAAACACGGCACAGTTGCTTTTCTTTTCTTCATCGCAGTTTTTCTCTCTTGTTTTTTTTCTCTTTTTTTTTCTTTTTTTTTCTTTTTTTTTGGTTTTTTTTGTTATTTTTTTGTTCATGGGCTTTTGTTTTTCCTGTGCCATCCCAAATACAGCTAACAGCAAGTGATGAGCAACAGCAAGCAAGTAACAGTGCTAGTTAACAAAAAGAATACCCTGAACACAAAAGCCACAAGAGCACACAGAAAAAACGCGAGATAAAAAGAGCTGTGACATGGACACACACTTGCACCAGATACAAGAAAAAAGAAAACAACACGAAACGTCGCACAAAAGAGCACATGTGATTCAAAACAAAAACGCAATCACATTCAGTTGAACATGTTTCAAAACAAAACAAAACAAAACAAAGAGTGCTGGCGGCTGGGCGGACTCTCCTGTCTATTCCAATGCAGCAGAAAATTTACCAAAGACAAATGAATGAATTTTTTTATATTCCTGTGTTTTGAGACGCCTCCGAAAACTGGCTGTAGTTGGTGAGGTGACAGTTTCATCAGACAAAAGATTCCAGAGATGTATGGTCCTAACGCACCAAAAATTTTTCCTGATAGTGGTCTTGTTTCTGGGAACTGCGAGTTTGAGTGAATGACCTCGAGTACCTGTTCCGGTTTGTTGAAAAATAAAGAAATCGTTCAGAAAGGGAACGAAAGTAACAGAATGGATAAATTTGTAAACCATGGTAAGGTCTGAAATGTGTCTTTGAATTATAATAGGGAGTAAGCCAGTTTGGTGAAGCCTGTCCTGGTATGATGTGTTCATTTCATAGCCGAGTAAATATTTTGTAAAAGATCTTTGTGGAGATTCAACAAGCTTATTTAGACCTATTAGAGATGAAGACCAAACAGTTGGGCAAAAATTTAGGTGGGGCAGGGCGAGTGTTTTGAACAGACGCAGCCTGAAACTTTTTGTTCTAATGCGGAAGCAGTGCTTGATGGTGCCAACTATGCTATTTGCTTTTTTGACAACGGTCCGAATATGGTCATTGAAACTCAAGGATTCATCAACAAGTACACCTAGATCTCTAATTGCTGGTGTTGATTCAATAGTTTTATTGTCTATTGTATATTGGAAATGAGGATTTTTCTTGGGTCCCACGTGGAGAATCCTTGTTTTTGAGACAGATAAATCGAGGGAGTTAAGCTTCATCCAGTTGTTTAAAGCATCAAGATCGCTTTGGATTGCAGCTCTGTCCTTCCAGTGATACACTTCTCTGTAAATTTTAACGTCATCAGCATACAAAACACATTTAGAGTGCGATATCACTTGAGGGAGGTCATTAATGAACAGCGCAAAAAGAACTGGTCCCAGTACGCTACCTTGGGGCACTCCGGAGGTAACCTCAACAGGTTTTGATTTAGCAGTGTTGATACGAACCCACTGGGATCGATTTTGAAGGTAGGCTTTAATCCAGTTCAACAAATAATGTTTAATTCCAAGATCCCATAGTTTTTGAAGAAGAATGCAGTGTGAAACCGTATCGAAAGCTTTCGAGATATCCAAATAGACAACGTCAGTTCCAAAACCATCATCAAGGGATTTTGTCCAGTCATTTAGACATAGTAAGAGTTGAGTCTCCACACTGCGTCCAGGAATGAAACCAAACTGGTAGGGGGAAAAGATGTTCTCTTGTAAGCAAAAACTAATCAGTTCATCCCTTATAATTTTTTCTAAAACTTTGCATACATTTGAAGTTAGAGATATCGGTCGGTAATTATGCAAATAAGGGCTGCTAACTTTTTCGGGATAGGTTGAACGACAGCTTGCCTCCAAAAATCGGGAACCTCGCTTCTATGCAAGGATGCATCCATGATCATAGAGAGGGGTTCGGCTAAACTAGCAGACAGTTTTTTCAAGAAAATTTGAGGAACGCCGTCAGGACCACAAACTGTTTTCTTATTTAGTTTTTGTAGGTAAGAGAACACCACTTCTGGTGTTATTTGTTTTACTAGCGAGGAAGGTTCGTTTTCAACTTGTATTTTTACTGTGTGATCTTTTTGCTTGAAACTTTTCGCAAAGAAATCATTGAAAGCGACAGCTTTATCAATGTCAGACACCAGTGGCTCTCCATCTACGCTTTCTAGTACTGGTAAAGATCTGCTTTTCTTGATTCTCCTGTTGACAGCGGACCAAAATTTTTTAGGGTTTGGATTTTGGAATGCCCTGTTGTCGGCTGCAGTTGCTTCTTTTCTTTTCATTTTTTGTATGATGTGATTAATTACCTGATAGGAAAGATATTGGTTGACACCATTTCTTGAAACTTTCTTGAGACGACATTGTATCATGTGCAGCTTATGCAAACGCCGTCTCCAAGGCAAAAGTTTACCTTTTGAGGCAGAACGCCTTCTAATCGGAATGAAATTGTCGATAAAAAATTTGCAGACATTACAAAATAGGTTATACATGTCATTTACTGTCTGGCAACTACTAAAAGCTGGTTTCCAATTGAAGTTCAAGAGCTTTCTTTCAATTTCATGCCATTTTCCATGGCTATAATCTTTATACTGAATAATTTCAGGTTTACTGCCAAAACTAATGCATGTTTTTAGAATGATAGATTTGTGATCACTTGAGCAATTGGGAAAGCCGAATGGGTCCGATATTTCACACGTTTCAACTAAGTTTGTAGCAGACACAAAAGCTAAATCCAGAAAATTTTCATTTCTAGTGGGAAGCGAAACCATCTGTGTTAAGCCCAGTTCATCCGTTCTGTCAATAAATTCCAAACATGCTTTTTTATCCTGGGGGCCGCAGCGAATAGAAGGAGACCAAATTATTCCAGGAAGATTAAAGTCTCCAAAAATGAAGGTTCCTTGACCAGTTTCAAGTAGTTTAGACAATGAATCTAATAAATTTTTCCACGTGGCTAGATTTCGAGTAGGGGAGCCGGGAATACGATAGACGATTGCCACAATAAAACTGGTGTTGTTGAGAAACAGTTTGAGAGACAGTATCTCAAAATCTGAATAGCAGGAAGTTAGGTTGGGTAAGAGTTTGGCTTTCATCGTTTTTGGAACCAGGCAAAGAAGGCCACCTCCTCGCTCGCCATATTTTCTATCAAGTCGGAAAACTTGATATTGGTGCTCATTCACAATTGTTGAATCGCTCACGCTTTGATTTAGCCAGGTTTCAGCAAGTAAATAAACAATTTTGTCTGATGAGACATTTGAATCACCCAACAGCATGTTGTCCAAGGCGTCTCTCTTGTTTTGAGATAAAATAGAACGAACATTAGCAAAATAAAAATGAACAGTAGAACCTGGTTTGTTATGGTGTGGTTTTTTGTCAAGAGAGCCGCGATCCTATTGACCACCAGCACCCGTGCCAGAACCCTTGTCGCCTCCAGAAGCGGCGGTCAGCCGACCTAAAAAGTCCGGAGAAAACGGATCGGCAACAAAACGACAATCAGAATGACCATTCGTGTTGACTTTCTGCCTGATTGTGAATTTGCCATCAAAACTTTCACGCAAAACACAATTCTTATTCGAGTCATTGAGACCACGAAAACGATACAGAATGCTACGTGCCTCAGCCTCAATTGCTCGCTGGGCGACGGTCTTGTCATTTCGAAAGTAAATAGATTTGTGATCACCGAATTTCTTGATGTTCTCCCGGAGCAACGACTTGGCCTGCGGCGAACCCAAGATCACTTTCAGCAAGCGCGGTCCGCGCGGTCGTCCACCCGGGCGAGCAGCATCGGAGTACGTGCCCAAACGAAAGACCTCCTTCACGTCCTCACGATTGCCGCCAGCATCAGTCACGACGTCCCGAACGAACTTCAATTCTGAGTTGACGTGTTCGTTGGATCGATTGTCGCCAAACATTGAGAGCCGCGGCGTCGCCTCGCGCCAACCCGACAACACCAGATTGTTCGCTTTTGCTTTGCGCTCGGCCAGCTCGGTCTCTGTAGCGATCGCCTGGTTGACGCTCCGATCGATTTGGAGCGCATTCTGCACGTCAGGAGAAATGAACGCAGGCGGGCGCCCATACGTGTGATCGATATTATTCGTGACAGCTTGTGGCGCGTTGAATTTGCTCATCAAAACACTGAGCATTTCACTTTGTTTCTTTAGCAAGTCAATAATCGCACTGTCGCGTTCGTCTTGCCGCTGCTGTTGCTGCCGAATGAACTCCTCTTGCCGTTGTTGCTGTTGGCGAATTAGATCGTTTTGTTCTTTCATCTGTTGTGTCAATGCAGTCAGAATAGCTTCCAACGCCGACGGCTCGGCCATATTTGCACGCTTGGGCGCCTGGAGAATGGGCGACGTCGTCGGCGAGGAAACCAGTGACAGTGACCGCTTCCTGCCTTCGGCCAGCTTGAGACGAGCGACTCGAGTTTTTGTTTCTGGCGCCACAAGGGCACCACGTCGACGGATTGAATTCCTGAAACTCAAGTTTATGGGTAAAAATTTTAAGCTAAACATAATCCTGACCTAATCCTAACCTAAGCCAAGCCTTTTCAAGAAGGAAAATGTCAGAACAATTGCATTTTGAACAAGTTCTTATTGGGGCCGGAGCGTGTGCACGCGCGCTAGTGGATCATGAGCATGAGCATGCCGATGCCCGTGCGCGTGCGCTTTAGTAATGAAGCTTTAGGCTCAAAATGCACTGTATTCCGCATATCCATTTCAATTTTCATTTTTGCCACTTCATAACTTGATGTTCCGGAGAACACAATTCACGCTCTTGGTATAAATAAAGCACCCTGAGACCCGTGTCAAGTGTTGCTGGCAACAGCACGGAATCGTTGCTGTCAAACTGCGACAGCACGGATTCGCAGTCCCCGTCGGCAGCGTCAGCTGCTGCCACAGAACATTGCTGCGCTTGCATCGGCAAATTGTGTGGACAGCTCTGATGACGACTTCACTGATGATGATGGTGACGGCTGCATTGATGATACTTATGATGATGATGAATCATCATCATAATACTAAGATAATAGTGGTGTCTGTGTGTGTCACTTTTTTGCAATTTGAATTGGCGCTCATTTTTGCTATTAAAGGTAGCTAAATCTCAATTTCCTAGCCTATTATTAATGCAAATCATTTTCTCAAAAACGTTACTCTGTACTGCGAAGTCATCATGATACTCTTTGGTCATCCGCGACAGCGCCTTAACATACGATTGACAATTAATGGCAATTGTTGCTGTTCAAACTGACCAAAAGCGAAAGATGAAAGAAAACCAACAATGAAGAATGGTTGCAATTGTTTTTTAAAAATCAGGTTGCAATACGACATCGGCATTGCAAGTGCTCATGGCACTTTGCTTTCAAGACAATATGGTTTGTTCATTTTTTATATAGATTTTCACTTTATATACAAAAAGGGGTTGGCTTAGAGCAGGGTGAACGGGTAAAAACATAACAGCAGAATTACAAACTTCGCATTTTAAATTTGTTTTTAACAAGCGGGTTTAATTAGAAATGTGTCCATTTCAAAAACAAAATTTCTAATCGGGTTGCAAAATGACATCGGCATTGGAAGTGCTCATTGCACTATGCTTTCAAAACAATATTTTTTGTTCATTTTTTGGTGGTGTCTGTGTGTGTCACTTTTTTGCAATTTGAATTGGCGCTCATTTTTGCTATTAAAGGTAGCTAAATCTCAATTTCCTAGCCTATTATTAATGCAAATCATTTTCTCAAAAACGTTACTCTGTACTGCGAAGTCATCATGATACTCTTTGGTCATCCGCGACAGCGCCTTAACATACGATTGACAATTAATGGCAATTGTTGCTGTTCAAACTGACCAAAAGCGAAAGATGAAAGAAAACCAACAATGAAGAATGGTTGCAATTGTTTTTTAAAAATCAGGTTGCAATACGACATCGGCATTGCAAGTGCTCATGGCACTTTGCTTTCAAGACAATATGGTTTGTTCATTTTTTATATAGATTTTCACTTTATATACAAAAAGGGGTTGGCTTAGAGCAGGGTGAACGGGTAAAAACATAACAGCAGAATTACAAACTTCGCATTTTAAATTTGTTTTTAACAAGCGGGTTTAATTAGAAATGTGTCCATTTCAAAAACAAAATTTCTAATCGGGTTGCAAAATGACATCGGCATTGGAAGTGCTCATTGCACTATGCTTTCAAAACAATATTTTTTGTTCATTTTTTGGATATTTTTCATTTACAAAAAAGGATTGGCTTAGAACAGGGTGAACGGGGAAAAAACATAATTACAAACTTCGCATTTTAAATTTGTTTCAACAAGCGGGTGTAATTAGAAATGCGTCAATTTCAAAAAGGAAAATTCAAAACTTTTGTTTTCACTCTTCAAAAAAGGAATGGCTCAAGGCAGCGTGAACGGGTAAAACATAACAGCAAAATGTGTCAATTTCAAAAGCAAAAATTTCAATTTCAATTGACCATTGATGATTAAAAAAGATTGTTTTTAATTTTAAAAGGGAATGCAGTAAAGATTGTGTTCTTAATCAGAAGATTGTTTTTGATAATAAAAACGGGAACAACTAAATCAGCTCAAAATCAAAATGCAATGCATTTTTAGTCCGGGTCATGGGCACGGTTCAAAAGGCCAAAATCCACTCAAAAATAACAATTGTATTTATCAGCTAACCGTGCCGTAGGCACGGGTCAATTGGCTAGTCATAATACTAAGATAATAGTGGTGTCCGTGTCACTTTTTTGCAATTTGAATTGGCGCTCATTTTTGCTATTTAAGATAGCTAAATCTCAATTTCTTAACATATTATTAATAATGCAAATCATTTTCTCAAAAACGTTACTCTGTACTGCAAATCATTTTCTCAAAAACGTTACTCTGTACTGCGAAGTCATCATGATACTCTTTGGTCATCCGCGATAGCGCCTTAACATACGATCGAAAATTAATGGCAATTGTTGCTGTTCAAACTGACCGAAAGCGAAAGATGAAAGAAAACCAACTATGAAGAATCATTGCAATTGATTTTTTAATCAGGTTGCAAAACGACATCGAAATTGCAAGTGCACATTGCACTTTGCTTTCAAGACAATATTTTTCATTATCATTTGGTTAAACAGTTATTGCATGAGAACGTTTTCAAAAACAGAAAAATGTTGAAAAGTTATTGCTTAAGACTTTTTCAAAAACAGAAAAGTTTTTTCTAAACAACTCAACTGAAAAAATTAACTGCAAAATCAAATAAACGGGGTTTGTTAATGAAGTGCGTGATAAACTAAAAATCTGATTAGAAAGCAAGATGGCTTTCAAAGCAGTTATTTGTTCATTTTCACTTTGCGAAAAGGCTTCGCTTATATGTTAGGGTATACGTTAAGGTATAAAAACAGTTTTTTAAATGTTTTTTTTTATTTAAACGTCTTTTTTAACCTTTTTGTTAACTTTTTTGTATTGTCACTGTACAAAAAAGGATTGGCTTGGAGCAGGGTGAACGGGTAAAAAACATAACAGCAAAATTATAAACTTCGCATTTTAAATTTGTTTTTAACACGCGGGTTTAATTAGAAATGTGTCAATTTCAAAACCAAAATTTCAAAATTAAAATTACATTACATTCAAAAACGATTTTTATAAAATGTTACTTTTTGTCGTTTCAATTCAATTAACTTTAAAATCGTTTTACATATTTTTAACGGGAACAGCAATTAACCATTGGTGATTTAAAAAGATTGTTTTTAACTTTAAAAGGGAATGCAGTAAAGATTGTGTTCCGGATCAGAAGATTGTTTTTGATCATTTGAACGCGAACGACTAAAGCAGCTCAAAATCAAAATGCAATGCATTTTTAGCACGGTTCAAAAGGCCAAAATCCACTCAAAAATAATAATTGTATTATCAGCTAACCGTGCCGTAGGCACGGGTCAATTGGCTAGTAGACAAAAATCGGGTGAATTGCTAATATTTATTCAGTCAAATTTCCTGAAATTTTGTGTCTTTGAACTCGGAAATTGCTCAAAGTTTTGTTGGCGATGTCTTCGTGCTGTTGTACTGGTGATAGTGACCCGAATCTCCATCTGATTTTTTGCTCTTTCAATTTTGTTCTTGGTTCACTTCTTTCGTCTGTGCGGGTTCGTGATTCTTTTTGTCTTTCGGTGATCTTTTATTTAGAAACGCGGTGAAATTGTTGTGCAGTTACATATCTCTCGATCGTGTCAGTTCAATTGATTTGCATGTATCACATTCCTTGCTGTTTCAAATATCAATCTGTCTTGCGTTAGTTTTTTTTTGTTTTAAACTCGCATCTGATAATTTTTCTGATGCTGCATTCTCTCTAAGCGCCACCGATTCAAATAAAATCAAGATTGGAATACGTTTCCATTGAAACACATACAGTTTCTGGCTAGAATTGTGGTCTTTTACTCATTATTCAGCGGTTTGCGTAAAATCAGAGTACCAGAAATTGTCGCAACCACAAGATTCTTCAAATACTGGGTCGGTAAAAAACCGGGTATAAAGAACCGGACGCGGTATAAAAAACCGTTTTATATACATGGATTTGAAAAAAACCGTTTTTTACCACCCCTAATCTGAAAACGGTCGTGTGTAGTGGTATTGACCAACACCTCCGCTCCAATTGTTTAACAATATATCGCACAACTCCATTGTAGACCTATAACATACGCCAATCAACAACAATCAATAACCATTGTCACCCTCGTGGCCTGGTGGTAGTGCGTTAGACTACGGTCTGTGCGCTCGGGGGATCGAGCCCCGCCGAGGGGTGTATAGGCACTTAATGACAGAGAAAACTCGATGGGCGCCCTACTCAATGGCGTTCTGTGCGCTTCTCTGGGTTAGCCCTGGCTAAAAACATCGCCTAAAAATCACAACAACAACAACAACAACAACAAGATATCATGTTCATCTCATAGCCTACCGACTGAAAAACATGTTCCAAGTTGCAAGAAAACGATTTCTGAAACGATATTTCAATTCAGTTAAGTCATTTCAACGCTAAAAATTGACTCTAGAAGTCATCCAAATCGAAAAACATGGAGTACGTCGGTCAAAATGACCAAATAATGACATTTACCAAAGGCAAGCACACAAAGAAGTTGGGAAGAAAATTTGGTTTGAACTTTCAAAAAATTATGCCATAAATCGAATTTTCAGACCAAAGTAGAAGAAAAATTTTTCAATTTTTTTTTAAGTTTGAAAAAAAAATCAAAATTAAAAAAAAAGCGAAAAAAATTAAAAAAATTTCAAAACCCCTAACCAGTACCGTGGGCCCAAAACAATTTTCGAAGGGGGGGGGGGGTATGGTGCCGTGGGGGGGGGGGCAGTACCGTGGGCGGGGGGGTGGGATGTCAAGAAAAAAAAATTTCCATTCTTTTCTTTTCTAAAAAAATTTTTTTTTTTAATTTTTTTTTAAATGAAAGTTGTTCAGAATTTTTCAGGGAGTCCGAATATCACCATCTGAGGAGCCACCGACTTACCATATGACCCCCACTCATATGGGAGGAGGGTGAAAATTTCAGACTTGGTTTCGGCGACCCCATTTTCCCACCGACGACATCACGTCTCGTGTTTTGCCTCTCAATTCACCTCAAATAACACGGAAACAAGTTCAACAACAAACCGGTGTGATCATGCTGACGACACGAGGCGAAACAGCAACGAGCAACCAACGAAGTTACGCTTGCAGTGGCAGACAGTGCAATTTCGACCTTTCGAGATCCTGAAAAACGATGCGTAAATGTGAGTTCTCTGCTTCTATCTCACCTTAGCGACATCGGAATTTGTTGAACTAGCCGCTCAAGTACTTCAATGCGCGAGTCGATCATCACTCACCAAGGCTGAAAACAGTCGATAAATCAATCCAGAATACCACCTGCAGCGTTGAAGACTAAGTGACAAGGTAAAGTCAAAGAAAATTTTTGTTGAACTTTCGAAAAATTATGCCAAAAACGGCATTTTTTGGTATTTTTTTCATAATTTGCAGAAAATAAAATAAAATAAAATAAAAATTGTTTTGTGTGCTGGGTTTTATTTTTCTTGAACACACTACGTGCAGCTGGGATAAATAAAAAACTGCAATTTTTCAGTGAGCACAACAATCTGTACCCAGAGTTAGGTTGGCATGTTTTGGCTTGGGTTCATTAAAAATAATCTGATTCTGGCAAACGTGCAAATTTTGCGCAATCCTCTACACACACTCCGCCCACCGCGTTCATGCCTGTTCCCACTTTGTTCATTTATCATGCGGATGCGCGAGCGAGCGAAGCGAGCGGACAGCGCATCACGCATTATATGGCTGAGTATGGACCTGCGCGCGTTTTCAAAATTTAGTCGCTGTCCTGCAGCAACTAATATACGTGCTGCAAACTTGATACTGTGCACACGTAGAGACCTGCCAAAGTTGCAAACTGTGCCGAAGAAAAATTTTCGCCAGACTTCTTTACGTACGTTCTAGACGCGAATTACCTATTCTGAAAAGTTGGTTACTTATTCTTCTGTCTCCTTTTTTTTTCAGCTATGTAATCAATATGTGTTCGCCCTTTCAATTTTTACCTGCAACATTTTGACAGGTGAACAAAAATGTTTCCTGGGGTAATTCCATCCGGAGATTTTGCAGATTGGGTTAATTTTTTACCCAGACCTTGTTTTTGGGTAAAAAATTGGGTATTTTTAAAAGTTCGCAGGGTTTTCACCTGGTTTTAAGTGTTCGCCCTTTCAATTTTTGTCTAAAATTGTTTCATAACCGAACAAAATAGTTTCCTAGGGTAATTTCATCCGTAGATTTTGAAAATCTAATTACTTTTTTGTCCCGACTATTTTTTGGGCAAAAAATTGGGCACTTTCAAAAGTTCGGAGGTTTTGACCTGGTTTCAAATGTCGCCCTTTCAATTTTTGTCTGAAATTGTTTCATAACCAAACAAAAACGTTTCCTGGGGTAATTGCAGCTGTAGATTTTGAAAATCTGGTTACTTTTTTGCCCCGGCCCTTTTTGGGTCAAAAATTGGGCAATTTTTGTCTAAAGTTGATTCATAACCGAACAAAATAGTTTCCTGGGGTAATTTCATCCGTAGATTTTAAAAATCCAATTACTTTTTTGCCCCGACCATTTTTTGGGCAAAAATTGGGCATTTTCAAAAGTTCTGAGGTTTTGACCTGGTTTCAAATGTCGCCCTTTCAATTTTTTGTCTGAAATTGTTTCATAACCAAACAAAAAAGTTTCCTGGGGTAATTTTATCCGTAGATTTAAAAAATCCAATTACTTTTTTGCCCCGACCATTTTTTGGGCAAAAAATTGGCCTATTTCAAAAGTTCGGAGGTTTTGACCTGGTTTCAAATGTCGCCCTTTCAATTTTTGTCTGAAATTGTTTCATAACCAAACAAAAAAGTTTCCTGGGGTAAGTGCAGCTGTAGATTTTAAAAATTTGGTTACTTTTTTGCCCCGGCCCCTTTTTGGGTCAAAAATTGGGCAATTTTTGTCTAAAGTTGTTTCATAACCGAACAAAATAGTTTCCTGGGGTAATTTCATCCGTAGATTTAAAAAATCCAATTACTTTTTTGCTCCGACCATTTTTTGGGCAAAAAATTGAAGTTTTCAAAAGTTCGGAGGTTTTGACCTGGTTTCAAATGTCGCCCTATCAATTTTTGTCTGAAATTGTTTCATAACCGAACAAAAAAGTTTCCTGGGGTAATTGCAGTTGTAGATTTTGAAAATCTGGTTACTTTTTTGCCCCGGCCCTTTTTGGGTCAAAAATTGGGCAATTTTTGTTTAAAGTTGTTTCATAACCGAACAAAATAGTTTCCTGGGGTAATTTCATCCGTAGATTTTAAAAATCCAATTACTTTTTTGCCCCGATTATTTTTTGGGCAAAAATTGGGCATTTTCAAAAGTTCTGAGGTTTTGACCTGGTTTCAAATGTCGCCCTTTCAATTTTTGTCTGAAATTGTTTTATAACCGAACAAAAAAGTTTCCTGAGGTAAGTGCAGCTGTAGATTTTGAAAATCTTGTTACTTTTTTGCCCCGGCCCTTTTTGGGTTAAAAATTGGGCATTTTTTGTCTAAAGTTGTTTCATAACCGAACAAAATAGTTTCCTGGGGTAATTGCAGCTGTAGATTTTGAAAAATTGGTTACTTTTTGCCCCTGCCTTTTTTGGGTCAAAAATTGGGCAATTTTTGTTTAAAGTTGTTTCATAACCGAACAAAATAGTTTCCTGGGGTAATTTTATCCGTAGATTTAAAAAATCCAATTACTTTTTTGCCCCGACCATTTTTTGGGCAAAAAATTGAAGTTTTCAAAAGTTCGGAGATTTTGACCTGGTTTCAAATGTCGCCCTTTGAATTTTTGTCTGAAATTGTTTCATAACCGAACAAAAAAGTTTCCTGGGGTAATTGCAGCTGTAGCTTTTGAAAATCTGGTTACCTTTTTGCCCCGGCCTTTTTTGGGTCAAAAATTGGGCAATTTTTGTTTAAAGTTGTTTCATAACCGAACAAAATAGTTTCCTGGGGTAATTTCATCCGTAGATTTTAAAAATCCAATTACTTTTTTGCCCCGACCATTTTTTGGGCAAAAATTGGGCATTTTCAAAAGTTCTGAGGTTTTGACCTGGTTTCAAATGTCGCCCTTTCAATTTTTGTTTAAAATTGTTTCATAACCGAACAAAAAAGTTTCCTGGGGTAATTGCAGCTGTAGATTTTGAAAAACCGGTTACTTTTTTACCCCCGTCCTCTTTTGGGTCAAAAATTGGGCATTTTTAAAAGTTCATAGACTTTGACATGGTTTCAAGTGTTCACCTTTTCAAATTTCACCTCCGGCACTTTCGCAGTCGAACAAAAATGTTTCCCGGAATAATTTCATCCGTAGATTTTAAAAATTTAGTTAAATTTTTACCCCGACCCTTTCAGACACAGTGGGTTAAAACCCCTGGCCTACACCAACAAGACGAATACAATGCGTAGCAACCCTCAAATTCAAGCACATAATTAGTTGAAACAAACAAAATTAGAAAAACGGCAACCAAATAACCAAAGTCGTGACGATTCGGGCGAATCAGCCGTGGAAACTTGGCGAGATCGGTCCAAAAACAAAAAAACAGGAGATCTGTGGAGTCCAGGGTAATTCAATGCGCTGATCAAGGATTTTTGGGTTACATTTCTTAAGGAAGCACAGTTTTAGATACTGAATCGTGACAATTTCGGGTAAATCAGCCGTGGAACCTGACGGGCGACATCTCTCCAAAACAAAAAATGAAATCAGTGTAATCGCTGTAAGCCGAATGGGAAGTTCGGAAGAACGGATGCCCAACGCATTCTGAATTTTGTCCGATTTTGGGACTTATGTAAAAGTCAGAATATTATCTAAAAATGCGGAGGACGCATATAAAAGGAGGAATATGGCTTTGTGTAAGCAGTGAGAAACTTTTTTGCTTCACAACTATTTTCAAGTTTCTGATGTGGCACACGGATACAAGTACATAAGAGCCATATTTTTGCGCCGTTTATTCATTATTTCGGTTGCACATGGTAGCCCTCTTACTTTTTCGACAAACGAAATTTTTACATTCGATGAATTTCGAGGAAATAGTAACATAAAGCTGCCAAATTAAAGACAACATCTTCGATCACTGACGCTGCTTTGCCAAGGACAAAGCGTTGCGCAGAGGCATTGGCGAAGACACTGTCCCCTTCTTGTGGCGAAGGCAATGTCCCCTTCTTGTGGCGAACGCAATGGCTCACGGAACGGACGGTTCAGCCAATATCCACACTCCTCCTATGTACATACAACAATCCACAGGACTTTGGTACCTTCGGGTTTTTTGGAATTGGGGAGGAAAGTGAAAATTAACGGAAGACAACACCTTTTTGTCACGGGTATGTATGACCTATTTTTTAAACGTGTCCCACTGAAATGACGTCATGTGCCGCCAAACATGCGCTTGCCGTTCACTGCAAACCAGACTTTCCGTTTAGCCGATTTCTTTCCGTAAACAAATGGTGAATGTCGAATCGGTCACACCAAACTGAAATTTTAGTGCCTGTACTTTGACAAACGGGCGTTTTTAAACCAAATGACGTCATTTTAGTCCGGACACGTTTGAATAAATCCACAGTACCTACATAGCTGTGCGTACGTCATCAACAATAAAGCTTATCTGCAGCAACGCTTTGAAGTCTCTAATTTTTTGTTTCTGCACAGGTTTGCAGAATTTGGCACATGCTGTGATTTCACACTAAGCTGAAGAGGACAAGTGAAAAACGCTTTGAAGGTTTTTAGGTTTTTCATTAAAACAAACGCGGCGCAAAAATATAACTCTTATGTACTTGTATCCGTGTGCCACATCAGAAACTTGAAAATAGTTGTGAAGCAAAAAAGTTTCTCACTGCTTACACAAAGCCATATTCCTCCTTTTATATGCGTCCTCCGCATTTTTAGATAATTTTTATTTATTACAAACAAACACAAAAAAAAAATTTTTCTGAATTTCCTTTTTTTTGTTTTTTTTTTGCACTTTACTTGTCGAAACATACGGTACACATACTTCGATTGCAAAGCATACATGTATGCGTAAATCGTTGTGTGAATAACGTTACGCGCGGTTGTTTTTCGTCAGTGGAGATAACTGGAATCCGTCTCTGCCAACAGTTCTCTATTTCATCCTCAAAGGAGATTTTGAGCTCAACGATTTACGAGATTTCGGCGCACGGTCTCGCACCGCTGCGGCACAATCGACGGTCATCGATTCGATTTCTGTTCGGCTTCTTCCTGCTGTGCGCGTGGACTGCGTGCTCAATACAGATCACGAAAATCATCTGCAACTATTTACGCTACGATATCTCGGTCAATGTCAGGTGTGTGTGTGACGTTGTATGACCTATTTTTATAAACGTGTCCCACTGAAATGACGTCATGATTCGCCAAACATGCGCTTGGCGTTTACTGCAAACCAGATTTTCTGTTTAGCCGATTTCTTTCCGTAAAAAATGGCGAATGTTGAATCAGTTGCGCCAAACTGACATTTTAGTGCCTGTACTTTGACAAATAGGCGTTTTTAAAGCAATTGCCGTCATTTTAGCCCGGACACGTTTGAATAAATCGACAATACCTTCCTGATATACCTATGTCGATGTGCTGAGTTGTTTCATCGCGATAACTGCCGTTCAGACGATTCATGAACGGCGTCTCCTAATTAACGCCTGCCGTGAACTTTTTTGCTGTCATAATCAGTCATGTTTTTCTCCATCGTTTTCATGTGAAACTTGTGGAATCTAAAAAACGATGAAATACCTGATAGTGATAAGCCAAACAAATAAAACCACTGTTTGAATTTAAAACTGCGTCAGGTTTGAACTACAATAGCGTTGAAACCAATCGACTGTCGGCTTTTGTTTTTTAATCTGATTATGCGACTCAGTGCACGCATACAGTAATCAGTTTGACGCCTGACGCGGCGCTACTTTCTGTTCCGACGTTCTCTCAGGTACATTTCAAACGACGCGTTCGACTTCCCAGCGGTGACCGTTTGCAATTTGAATCCCGTCCGACGGAGCGTACTCGACCAAGAGCGTTACGCGCACATTCCAGCGTATCTGAACGATCTAGCGAGGGACATCGTGGAACTGCGCAAGGAGGAAGGCGACGACATCGGCTTCACTAGCTTCGCGTCCAGGGAGCAACTCCAGAAACATCTACGCTACATTCTCTATGCTAATCAGGTGATTTGTGCTGATACCTTTATGGGTTTGAATATGAATACAATACATCTCTGTTAAGAGTAGGAATGAATGCATGCTCAGTCGTGTAAATTAGAGGCAACAAGCTGATTGGTTGCTGATCACGTGACGCATGCTTTCTGTGTAGGCATTGCGCTAACCAAAAAAGCACGCATCACCAACCAGTAACTGGACTGCCTATAATTTGGAGTTCGACTGCATCAATGAGAAATATGAGTGATGAAACGAGGTATTTTCTAATTGATAAAGTGCACAGTCAGTATGCATATGTACACGTCGTGCAGGTGCGCTTCAACGAGCTCGGCCATCAGATCAGCGACATGCTGATTGAGTGCTCGTTCCAGGGACGCCTTTGTCATGCGACGAATTTCACTCGATGGCCGCAGGGTCGATATGGTACTGACAGAATCAATCAAATGCAACTCGAAATACGCACTCTGAAATACAACCGTTGCTAACCGTGAACAAATTAGCACCCTGTGAAATGTGTTTTCAAGTCCTTTAAGTGCAGACCGTGGTGGTGGAGAATAAAAAAGTGAACTTTATTCAACCGTTTATAGAGTTTATGCTTTTCAACAAAATTGAAACACACATGAACGGGAAAATTTTCGACGATTTAGGAAATTGCTTCACAATCACGCCGCAGCGAAGCAGTCGAGTGGCGTTTGTTGGCCCCAGTTTCGGACTGTCCATGGTGCTAAACGCGCAGTCCGACGAATACCTCGAACATCAGCCCTCCATTGGTTTTCGGGTGAATTTCAAAATATTGTTGTACCTGTATGACTGCAGTGGTGAAGAAGAGAGGAATAATGGGCAACCAAACGTTTTGTTGTTGAATTACATATGACTCTGAACCAGTTTGTTTGCAGCAAAGAAAAGATACCTGTAACCGTGTGACTTATTTTGATGACACGATTTGCAAAATCGCTGCTTGATTCCCAACAGCAACCGACAGTGTTCAACACTGTTGCACAATCGCACACCACGGAGTGCCAGAGTGTGTTTGTGACTGTGCAACATTAAGGGGCATTCATGAAGCAATAATTCGCGACCGCGTAGCTACTGTATGTATGTTTTAACACAGCTGCGCTTCACTGAATACTTGCTTCATGAATGCCGCTTTACTGTGCCATCACTCAGTGCTCCAGACTAGCGTTCATCAGGTGGAAGTGCACGACCACCGTTACCTGCCGTCGCCCACCGAGCAGGGTTTCTACGTGTCGCCCGGCTATCGAACGGTCGCCTCGGTCGCGCTACGCAAAGTCGAGCGCATCAACCACGGTCGAAGTCGATGCGCACACGACGCTGCCAATCTGCGACTTCAGTGCGGCGCACAATTGTTCGCTTAAATAGACAACACCGGATAAAGCCGAAACTGTTGTTTTTTATGTCGCATGCCTATTTTTCGTTTGGGAGATTATCCAGAGACGAACAAAAATGCTATATCTAACAGCTGCTCATCCGACGAATTACGCACCAGGAAATTGCTATGCTAATTTTGGTGCTACAGGCGCTTTACTAAAAGTTGCTATGTCACGATGTTGATCATAAGCTAGAAAGTTTGTCAGTAAACTCGTCTAACTATCTCATAACACAATATAGTCAATTTGGTAGCATATTGGTGTGGTGAAGCAACATACCGTATTAGTACCAACGTTTTCTGTAACATGTAACAACGACGCGTAAAATCTACCAGAACTAACCAGAAACTATCACACTACCATGATTGATCACACAGTGAAAATAGAAGGGCCCGTGTGTCCGCAAAAGATCGCTCTTTCATTTCCCTAATCGCAGCGTCTCGCGCAGACGTCAGTCGTTCAACTATACTCAGTTGAGCTGCGTGAAATCGTGCTTCGAGCAACGACTCTTGGAGCGCTGCGACTGCGCGGATGCTGAGCTCCTGCCGGTGGAGTATTTCCTCGAGCCGGCGCTACTCGAGAATACGGACAGTGAAAATGCAACAACCGACGACGTTGTGCACCTTGCGCGAGACGTGCTCGATGGTAATGACATCACTGATAATTATGACGACACGCAACGTGTGCCGGCGGCGTGCTACTACAAGAACGAGGAGCAAATGGAGTGCAAACGACAGGTCGGTCGGGGTCGGAGGGTTTTTTGGTGGACAAAAAGACTGAGACGAACTGCAAAGCCCTTTTTCCTGAAATCTCCTCTCTGCGGCGAATGTGCGGCGGACTGGAGCACCGTGTAACACTGAAATACTCAACGTTTGCTGTTTGCGGTTCAGACGCATACAGTTGCGGGTACCAGACACGTGCGTACACATGCGGTACACCGGTCTGTCGAGCACTCAAGCGCGAGCCGGTGGCATAGCCCGCAGGCCGCAACTGTCGGTGTCACAATTTAGAACCCACAAGAACAGATCGAATGCAATAAATGAGCAATAATTGGCGTTTTAAGGGGTGGCCGGTGCTGCGCCCGCATGCCGGTGTTCATTCCGCAGCTGAAATTTTTTTTGTGGGCTTGCGATCAAGTGGTCTTCGTGGGTTCGGATGGTCTGGTTGGTACAGGTGGTTAGCATGGTACCCTATTGCGACAGACACATAGGTATGCGGAGTTTCCCAAACCTTTTTTACACAACAAAAGCTTTTCGTTCTGCAGCAAATATTGAGAACTACTACAGTGCATAATGTCAATGTGTGCGTTTTGCAACTCTGGTGATCATTTCGAGTTTATAAACACTCCAACAGATTCTCCGCGACATGGAAGCACAGTGGGTGTGCAACAACAGCGTTTGCCCGCCGCCCTGCTGGCACTCGAACTATGAGGAGTCCGTGACGCAAAGCCTCTGGCCACGACGCAATTATCTTCGAACGAAACTCGAAATCTGGGAGGTCCGACGACCCGACCTGCAGAATATGTCGATTGCGGCGGCGAAGAAGAATCTGGCCAGACTAGACGTGTATTTCAAGGTGTGTGTGTGTTCATT
Organism: Theristus sp. LFF4_11; assembly: GCA_030248135.1. Classification (NCBI taxonomy): domain Eukaryota; kingdom Metazoa; phylum Nematoda; class Chromadorea; order Monhysterida; family Xyalidae; genus Theristus; species Theristus sp. LFF4_11. The sequence continues at coordinate 40,724 of JASANC010002868.1, read as the reverse complement.
GTTGAATGGCAGTCAAACAAACCCAAAACGGTGGTCACGCGTCGTGCAATCGAATTGCTTTATTCAAATTTTAAACTTATGTGACAAAACCAAAAAAAGCGAGTTTTGAAAAACGACGGGTTTATTTATCACACCATTTCTATCTTAATAACGCGATGTCTGTTGCACAAAACAAGTAAACGCGAATCTTAGTGTATTTGCGTTCACGGTTTAAAACATGCCAAATTCCATGCCAAACGTTCACTCTAAATTCATTCCATTTCAAAATGCAGAAAAAGCAAAACGGAGCACCGGTAAATTTCCGCATGGCATAAATTTTTGGCACGGAATGAGAATTTTGGCATGGATTTCAGCTGTAGCCCAGCTCCCGCTTTCTCCGCGCCTGTACATTGTTTGCGATTGTGCTGCACCAGCCGGTATATCATATTGCTGCGTTGAGCTTACATCGTCTTCAAACTAGGACTATTACTGTGTTCAGTGTACGCCTTCTTCGAACTAGGACTATTACTGTGTTCAGTGTACGCCGTCTTCGAACTAGGACTTAGGTAAAAAAAAAGAAACGTCATTTCTGACGTGTTCCAGGACATTCACTACGAGCTGGTCGAGGAATCGCCGGCGATGGACGGCTGGCAGCTATTGGCGCAAATCGGCGGCACTCTCGGCCTCTACGCGGGCATGTCGTTTCTGACGTTCGTTGAATTGTTCGATTACATCCTGCAAAAGTGCACCGCATTCGCGCACAGCACCGTCTGCTATTGTCATCGGACCGTTGTTCGTCGCTGTCTCCGACGTTTGTGACTCAGTTGCACTGAAATTATTTGCATCAGCATTGTCGTCGATTCGCATGAAACAAAAAAAAGTGTCCCGACCGCCGTCACAAAGCCTGCCACTGAAGCATGCCAGTCCGGTCCTGTCGACACAGGTATTATCTTTCTTATTTACACGTGTCCTAATATGGCTAATAATATGCATTTGAGTCTCGGGACCAAAATAAAATATGATACTGTCGGACGCTGCAGGTTTTTAGCTGTTTTTGTTCTAAAATTGCGGTTAACTTTGTTCTAAAAAATAAATCCATTTAGTTAACTTGAGACGGGCTTTAAGACAGGACAGGTTTGGGGTGACGTTTTGAAAAAGGGCAGGTTTTGGGACATGTTTATGAGTAATGACAAGGATTTGCGACATTTTTTTTGCTTTCATGCTGTTGAGTTTTCTTTGGAAAACTGATATATCCAAAAGTATTGCTCAACAGCGTGTTAACTACATGTATAGTGTTTACATTGTTCACCAAAAGTTACCACATTGTTCACCCTTTTCTGAGTGATTTTTCTTGTTTTTCCCGTTTTTGTTACTGTTTTTGCGTGCCATTTTTATGATTATTTTTCGTTTTCATTCCTCGTACCACCGGAATGGTATTGTGGATTTATTCAAACGTGTCCGGACTAACGTGACGTCATTTTATTTAAAAACGCCCGTTTGTCAAAGTACAGGCACCAAAATTTCAGTTTGGCGTGACTGATTTGACATTCACCATTTGTTTACGGGAAGAAATCAGCTAAACGGATAGTCTGGTTTGCTGTGAACGACAAGCCCATGTTTTGTGGCACATGACGTCATTTCAGTGGGACACGTTTAAAAAAATAGGCCATACACGTTCGGTTTAATAATTCAAAAAAAATCGACCGCCAATCGCGGACGCCAATCTTGGTTTTTTTCTTTTTATTTCGGATTATGATGTGATTGCTTTAACTTGCATTGATCATTTAACTGTTTCAATTGTATCATACTATGACAACAATGTGTGGCGGGTCAGACATTCAATTGTCCAATAAATCAGTTCTAAAAGATTCACTGTGGTCACTGGGCGCCCTCTTTTTAATAACTCAAATTCAAATCCTGAAGCCTAAATCCAAAAAATCCAAACGCAAATATCGTGCTGGGGATAAACCCACCCAACCCTCCCCCTCATCTTTGGTACTGCTGCAACCAAACTATAAAAAATGTGAAATGGTTTTATAAAACCTAAACTAGTTTTTTACCGTTGACCAATGACCAAAAAAAGGTTACAGGAATCCGTATCCGAAGGAACGGAATCCCATTTCATTCATTGGTTGGAATCCGAATGCGACGTGTGTTTTCGTTTTGGTTTTTATTGTTTGGCATGGATTATCCCTTGAGTCGCTCGAATCGCAGGACGTTTATTGAACCATTTTGACCAAAAAAACGACCACAGTCCTTTTTTCAGGCAGGCAGACGGCGGAGACTACAAGAAGAGACTACTCCACCAGAGACGAAAACGAACGATACACGAGTGAGACTTCAGAAACCTTTTCATTAAGTTAAGGCACATTCAGTGATGCGTAGCTGTGTTGAAACATAGATGTGCGGTCATCAAATACTGCTTCATGAGTGCAGCATTATTCTTTTTCTGTTGGCTTTTTCACTTTTTGTGCAAAAAAGTTCACATTAGCGTGCCCCCTCCCCCTCCCGTGGCCATACCCGTTCCGTCAGCTTCAAAAGATTGACCGTACGTGCCGAGAGCCCCCTGAACGGAATGAAAACCATGACCTTTTTTTGAAAAAAAGGTTTCTTCCGAGTTAAATTTTCATGATTTTTTTCAGCATTTTCGGTTTTTCAAGATTTCTTTTAAATTTCAGTGCGAAGTTTTTGTTTAAGTCTAGCAAGTATAAAATATGACGAACCGTCGTTCTTTTCTTTTCCTCCTTTCGCACTTGTGTTGCACTCAACCTTGTTCTTCAAACCATAGTTTGAACCAAAATCAAGTATAAACGCGTATTTTACTTGAAATCAGCAATATTTTCAAAAATTTCGAACAAAAATAGTCAAATTTGGTAAAAAAATTGACTCATTTTCTGTCTTCGAAGACAAAAATTTTCAGATAGACAACTGGTTGAGAAATTTTTTAGATAGATAATAGCTGAGCCGAAAAAACCTGTCTGATAGAGATAGATTCGAAAATTTTTTTTTGGGGGGGGGGTGCCCCAGAACAACTGTGAGTGCAACAATTTTGTTATTGCCGTATTACCTCTAATAAACCCCCATGGGGGTTTATTTCTTCAGCGTCTTCTGGGGGTGGGGGTTTATTTTTTTGGGGGGGGGGGCTTTATTTTTTTTGGGGGGGGGTTTTTTGGAAAAAGTACCGAAGACGGGGGGGGGGGGGGGGGGTACAGGCCCCCCAGAGAACCCGGGGCCGCCGCGTGGGGGGGGGGGGGGGGGGTCACGCGAAACCAACTTCCCAAAACCTGACACTGGACCATCCACACCCCCCCACCCTCTAAATTTGCTGGACACCCCCCCCCCGCCCCCCCCCACCCTCCCCCCTAGATGGACCTAAGTAACAGTGACACCCCCCAAAAATTTTCTCGGACCACCCAAAAATCATAAATTTTTGCTCAAAAATCATGATTTTTTGTCTTTAAAGTCTATAATATAAGCTAAATATATGATAACTTGACATTCTTCATTGTAATTTCAAAGATTTTGCAGCAAAATTTAGCGTTTTTCCTTCAAAATTTAAGCGAAAAAATCTCATGGGTGGGGTGGGGGGTGTGCACAGTGCACCCCCAGAAAATTTTCTACAATAGTGCACCCCCCCATGGCCCACGCCTGGGGGGGTGTCACTGTACCATGACTGACACCCCCCACTGAAAATTTTTTGGCACCCCCCCACGTGACGACACCCCCCCCCTCGAAAATTTGCTTTCGCCTTCGGTACTGTTTGGAAACCATTTTTAGGAGTGGGCAAAATGGCAAAAATACCTTCCATGGCAGGAAGGAACTCGCAGAAACTTTTACTCTACATAAAAATTTCCTTTTACAACAGCCTTTTGTGATGAAATTACCATTAACTCATCCATTTGGGGCCTTTGGTAGCACAATTTCATCATTTTCACTGCAACCAGCCACTGAATTCGCTGGGTATGTGTTTCAAACAAGTTTCAATAATCCCCCATGGGGGATTATTTTTGGGGGGATTATTTGGAAACTTGTCGAGGGGGTGGGGGTTTATTTTTGGGGGGGGGGTTAATTTTGGGGGGGGGTTTAATAGAGGTAATACGGTATTATGAAATGCTTTCAAAATCGCAATTCTCACTCATCTGCCATTTCGATCCCGATTGGCTGTGTATTTTTTTGTTTCTTTATCCAAGGATCAGGCAGAATCTCAATGAAGGAGGGAGGAACACAAGAAGAAACACTTCTATTAACGAACAAAAACAGATCGCACACGAGAAAACTGGAAGAAACGAATGGACGGCCACATTTTTCGGTGAAACCAAACTGCTTTTAAAAGCGCTGAAGAAAATAAATGAGTTTTTTTCAGCCGTCATAATGAAGTTTCGACGCAGCGCTCCGGTCGCCTCATCGTCGTGAGTTTACTCTTTGCGTCTTTTTGCGTGCTACTTATTCCGGTGTTTTCCAATTATGAGTGCAACGTGTTGCTGTTCTCAAAGTGCCCCATTGCTGCTTTGCTGGGAGCCAGTGGCGCGTGTTTGGCTTTTGAAAGGGCACACGAGAACGAGCGTTGAGACCGACAAGGCATTTTTTGGGTGGGGACTGGCAGTGGCTGATTGCGTTGACTGTTTTGAGTGTTAAGCAGTCGGTTTTGACAATGTTTATCTCTTCTGTCTGCTACTGGTTTCAGCTGATTGGCTGCTTGTGGTGAATCGGGCTCACTTATTGGTCCGACCAGTTGGAAAATAAAAACCCATTTGGTCAGCTCCGTCAGTCCATAACACAAGAAAATTAACAAGAAACGAGTACAGTCGGAACTCCCAAAATTATAGGGAATCCGCTGATTGGTTGGTGGTCGCGTGATGCATGTTTTCTGTGTAGGCATTGCTGTGGGGGCGGAGTTTGGTTTGCACCGAAACCATATGCATACCGTAATCATCATCAACAAATCCGCTGATTCGCTATAATTTGGAGTTCGACTGTTGCAAAGATCAAGTGGAAATCTGCAGTCTGTGTCGCGAGACTCGAGCGAGACCCGTCCGACTACCGAAATGGCCGTGCTACGCGCAGCTTTTGAATTGAACATCTCAATTCAATCGGTCTGTACCGCGTTCTCGGGCCGCGTTGAGGATGGAATAAAATTGAAAACCTGAGAAATAATAACATTGTCTTCTCAATTTTTTTCTCAAATTTATTTCAACTCAACGCGCTCGAAGGCGGTAACGACGAAAAAAACAGTCACACAAAATTTCCCAATGATACGCAATGACGACGGGCACAGAAGATAAACGGCTAACATTGAGCAAAATACAAACTAACATGGTGGAACGGCACATGAGAAAGCAACAAAAACGAATCGATGCAGCGACTCGCCGGCGCAACTGCAGCAGAGCTTCCACGGCAACACCGCGAGCGAACTGTCTGTCGATGACGAACGCAGCGAGGCAGCGGGCGCCAACCGCGGCGGCGGCGCATCCACGCTGGCGAGCTCACTCTCGAGCACCACACCACGGCGACACTCCGATCCGCTCGGTTCGTGCCGGCTTTTACGGTTGTTCGTCTTTTGCAGAGCTTCTTTTTGAAAGACTAACGACGGTTCACTCGCTGCAGCCAATCAGCGTACCACCCAGAGTGCACAAATTGCCTGTTATACAGTTTTCAGTGCATGCGTGCAAACGGACTGAGTTGCTCACGGGACAAACATTGGTTTTATGTGGTTCGTTCAATTCAGTTTGTGGAAAAAATCTGTGCACCAAAGAAAATGAACAAACATCACGGAAAGGAACAAATTTGTAAAATCGATTTGCCAAATCACGCGGCGAGCATTGCATTCATTCATTCATTCAGGTTCGTCTGCCAGTAATCGCGTTCAACAGCAGCAACAGGCGACGGCGAAAGATCAAAAGAGCAAATACTACAGGCAGCGCACGACGCTCGAGCAACGACGCAAGGAGGTGCTCGATATACAGGAGAAATTCCCCGGCAAAGTGATGGTCGGTCGGTCAGAGGTTTTCAAAATGCGCTTCGTTTTGTTGCGTGTTTCTTCGATCGAACGTGTTGAGTGTGGACTGGCGCGCTGCTCCGCTTGTACACCTGTGTTGTTGTTGCTGTTGTTGTTGGTGTTGTTGTCTAGTTGCCGCCACTGTTTGACTGGCGTGGCGCTGGCGCCAACTTTGGCGTCAGTCAGCCTGTAACGGTGACGCAATTTTTCCGACCAGTGGACAACGACGCAGCTTCTATTTATATATTATCTTTTCTGTAAGACCGGCGACTCAATGCGGTTGTGGACGTGAAAAGAAACTAGTTTCAGTCTGTATGTGGCAATTCAGAATAGCCTAAGTGACCCGGCCTTATTTAGGGGACTCGGATCGCTTTGCCAATTTTGAATTCCCGCGTCGTGCATGAGACTGCTTACCCATCTATGCGCACATTGAGACGCGGGACCAAAATAAAAGAGATTACACAGCGTCTGCTCGATCGGCCTAATTGCGTCACCAGCTCGCCCATCCTGGGCCCACGAACAACAACAACAACAGCAACACATTTTTCGACCGCCTTCCAAACGCGCGATGGCTTGTGCACTGCAGAGATGCAGATGACATCACCTGTTAAACGCGCACAGTTTTGAGAAACTCGATTTTTTTGCATAAAAGAAGTTTTTTCCGCTCTGCACTCGCGCAGATCATCCTGGAGCGATTCAAGAAGGAGCGCCAGCTGCCCGACCTCGACCGCATCAAGTTCCTGGTGCCCCGTGACATCACCCTCTCGCAGTTCGTCACCATCATTCGGTTCGTTTTTGATGTGCGACATCTTTTGCTTCATTGCTCTCCTCTATTTTTTTAGTTTTTTTAAATAATTTTATAGTTTTTGACCTCAAACATTGAAACCAAAACTTGTCATGAAGCAAAATTGAAGACATCATTTTTTTCTGCAGCAATCGAATGGAGCTCGGTCGAAATCAAGCGATCTATTTTCTAATCGACGATCGCGCCGTCGCCTCAATGACGGTCAGTTTTGGGGGGGGGGTAGAGATGTCAAGAAAAAAAAAATTTTCTATTTTTTTTCTTTTTAAAAAAAAAAAATTTTTTTTTAAAATTTTTTTTTTTAAAAATGAAAGTTGTTCAGAATTTTTCAGGGAGTCCGAATATCACCATCTGAGGAGCCACCGACTTACCATATGACCCCCACTCATATGGGAGGAGGGTGAAAATTTCAGACTTGGTTTCGGCGACCCCATTTTCCCACCGACGACATCACGTCTCGTGTTTTGCCTCTCAATTCACCTCAAATAACATGGAAACAAGTTCCACAACAAACCGGTGTGATCACGCTGACGACACGAGGCGAAACAGCAACGAGCAACCAACGAAGTTACGCTTGCAGTGGCAGACAGTGCAATTTCCACCTTTCGAGATCCTGAAAAACGATGCGTAAATGTGAGTTCTCTGCTTCTATCTCACCTTAGCGACATCGGAATTTGTTGAACTAGCCTTTGCGACGCTCAAGTACTTCAATGCGCGAGTCGATCATCACTCACCAAGGCTGAAAACAGTCGATAAATCAATCCAGAATACCACCTGCAGCGTTGAAGACTAAGTGACAAGGTAAAGTCAAAGAAAATTTTTGTTGAACTTTCGAAAAATTATGCCAAAAACGGCATTTTCAGGGCACATTAAAGAAAAAATTTCAAAAATTTTTAATAAAAAAAATAAAAAAAATGCTCATTTTTTTTTTACTTTTTTTTAAAAAAAAAATTAAAAAAAAAATTTTTTGACCCTTACATCTCTAGGGGGGGGGGGCGGGGGGTGGTTCTTTAGATTTTTGAAACCAAATGTTGAATCGCACAAAACGCAGAAAAGCCACTCCAGAAATGATATGATGTTTAATAATTGCGAATTGTGGTCTATTCTACATGACTCCTACAAATATGGCCGACATGTGTTCCAATGTGACGTTTGACTTGCTCACGGTTTTCGCTCGGCTTAATGCCATTCGTTGCGTTTTGACTTCTGCAGTTACAGTCAGTAAACTGTTTCGCCAAAACATAATTCGTGCATTCTGCCGCTGCGCAAGGTTTGCGTGCTGTTTGGGTGCTATGATCAATCAGCAGTATGGTGAAATTAGATTACAGCTCATCAGCTGATTGCCTATGATGCACAGTTCGACTGTGTCATGTACGTCGACATGCAGACAAACTTTAAATTATGGGCAATCCGTTGACTGGGTGGTGATCCACAGCCCCCACCCACAGCCAATGCCTGCACAGAAAGCATGCGCCGCACGTGATCACCAACCAATCAGCGGATTGCTTATAATTTAAGAGCTCGACGGTATGCTCACATGAATGGACCGATTGCAGGTTAGCATGCACGAACTGCACGCGCAGTACCGCGACCGGGAAGACGGATTTTTGTACATGAAATACGCGTCGCAAGAAACGTTCGGATAGAAAGTTGCATCATCTCAATTTCTGCGCAAAAAGTCAACAAAGCCGACTACTTTCTTTATTTTCGTTGAGAATTTCATTTTTCATTCCTTGACGGTTCGCGTTCGCCTCGTGTGTGTAATGGTTTTGCATTGCATTATTTCATTATCTAACGGGTACCTGATGAAGCGCTTTCAAGCTCGTGTTTCACGTGATGCAACTCTCTCTCTGCAAACTGTTTTTTTGTTTCTTTCAGAATTGATTTTCGTTTGTTTTGGATTTTCAGAACCGGTGTTTTTGTGCATTTCAAATTGAGGTCACAGTGAAGCAAAACAAACGCACGGCTTGTAACTTCATTATTTATTTTGTGTGTTTTCAACACTGGTTCCATTTGTAAAAGTTGTAGCAAGTTTATCTGATCATAGTTTGTGACGCCCGCAGTAATAATATCAACACTCTACAGTTTTCACAAGTTACTGTTTTTTTTCTCGTGCTTCAGTGTAATTTTCTCGTGAGACTTTCCATCTCGTTAATGTGGATAATTCAGTTTTCTTGCCTTTGCACTTCAACAGCACTGCATTATTGTGTCAGCTTCATTTGGTACATGCGTTACTTAAAATTAAAAGAATCGTATTGTTAAAGTTGCTTTGGCTTCCTCAAAAATACTCGGTTTCTTGGTTACAGGGAACGAGATAAAAAACATTCGCATCAAGTAATTTTCTAAAGTGTGCGTTTTGGAACCTGAGAACAAACTTGTGTTCCGGTGACGCGTTTCTGTGTCTCAGTAGTTTCAAGGAACAGATGATTATTTTGTGCAATAGTGTGTGTGTCTTTTAAGGTGCATCCATAGATTTGAAGCAGAATCTTAACGCCTTGTAAATCTTCCAAAGCAGAAAAAACTGTGGTATATGTATTTCCGTTGCTGCTCTTGGATTTGCGCAAGTCTTTTTTGTCCGTCTTGTAAACTTTTCCAAATTTTAAAGTTGCATTTTGAGCTGGACTCCATTGAAAATTAGGTTTTTAAAACACACTTTTTGCTTGATATTTGCCTTTTTAACTTTGTTCGTTGCGGAATTTTGGCTAAAACTAAACTGAATTAAACATTTTGGAATTCTAATGTTGTGATTTTTGCATTTTTGTGTTACTTTGTTCTGTGTGACTATTTAGAACGTTTGATACTGGTTCAAAAATAATCGGTGCTTTATTTTATTCGCTTTTGTGTTGGTGTATTTTTTGGGTGAGTTATTCTTTGTTAGCCGACCGTTCATGTTCTGTTTTCACTGGCATGGTCATTTCTCGATTAAAAGATTAAAAGTCAACACCATTCAGCAGTAAAGAATTTAAAACAATTCATATGAAAAAAACCCGAAGAGCAGTTGGATGAATTTTGCCATGATGAACTTCAAGTTAGACTGATCGGAGTGTCTTTTTCTCTGTTGTTTACGGGTCAAACGAAATGTCACAGGGAAAAGGTCAAAAAGGCTTGTTTACCAATTACATTTATCCAGCCATTGCACACTACAGCAATCAAAGAACAACATTCAACATTATTCATCGCGCGGCACAACGCGAAAACCAGGAAGGATTAGTGTTGATGTTTTTTTGACGTCATTAACGTTAAGTTCGGAAGAACAAGAAGAGGAAAAAGTGCTTCATGGCCAATTCCCCATGACCAAGATGACCTACTTTCCAGTCGGAACTGTCCATAAAACTTAAAAAGACAGTGTTTTATGCTTCGTTTAATTGCGTCCGATAACAGTGACTATCGTCTCCGTCCACATGCAGCAACGAACTCAATGGAAACTCCAATTTCTGATTAGCTTGTAAAGTCTGCTGTGATGCCATCAGCGGGATTATTAACGCGACCGCATTGATATAAAAGTCACAGACGTATGCATATCCCATATCAGTCCACTACCGCCGAGTCTAGTTCAGTAGTAGTTGTTCCTCTATATTCCGGTCGGCAAGTCAACAAATCCGAAGTTTGTTGGTGTGCGTTTTCGGTTCCCGCGGCTCTCAAAAATTCCTTGAAAAAGGGAGACAATATCGCTAAGACAGAAAAAAATGTCACCGAAAACCGCACGGTCGTCGTTCGTGCTGTTCGTCGCCGTCCTCATTGCGGTTGCTCCACTGCTGGTGCCCGCCCGCGGTGCGGAGTGCGGTCGACGGAAACGGGAAGAGCACCGCGACAACAACAATACCGTTGATTTGACCGCGCAAAATACGAACAGAACGGTGCAATACTTTCGAATGTGCGGTCGTCAATTACGCAATCTGGTGTACCGCACCGTCTGCCGCTGTTGTCTGCGACCCGCGATTGCGACCACTGCACAACCGTCGACCGACCGCAATGACGACGAATCATACGGTCGCCGGTGCTGCGTCGCGGGCAAGTGCACAATCGAGTTCCTCGAGTCATTCTGTTGCGATAATTATGAACAGTCGCGATGCGATTGACTGCAAATGTTTCTTGGTTCTCCAAAAAGTCGAATATTTTTTCACACGTGTATGTTTATAACACTTTCATTATTATTTTGATGTCGATTTTTTGCAGCGTATTATGGATGCCAAAATACGGTGTGCTGGCTGACAGCACATGGCTAACTTGTCAGTCAGGTACATTGTATTTGGTTGAATTCGGATTGGGATCACTGGTTGGTAAAAGCTAGCTTGATGCGGTGTCAGAGTACCAGATTCAAAATGCTAGAATACCAAAACTGCATTAGTTTTACAGTACACTGTTAGTTTTCAAGAGTTGTGAAAAAAATGCGTGGTGTAGTCAAACTCGGTAACAAATGGTTTTTTGTTTTCATATTTGCGAGTTCGATTCGCGGATATTTCGCTTTTGTACTGTTTCTTGTTTTCCATTCATTCGAATAAAAATAAAACGCTGGACATTTTCGTGATTTTCGGGAAAAAATCAAAATTCCTGAACGTCGCAAAAGGCGAGACATGCAGGCACAGAAGTTGAGATTTGCAAGAGGCTACCCAAGAGCGTCCACTGCTAAGCCAATGCCCTCACCACACGAAACGGACGCCCGTACCAGCGGCAAAACGTTCAAAACAATTTTCAGTTTTATTTTGCTCGATTTGATCAAACTTTTACGGCAGAGCCGACAGGAACAAGCGCACAGGGACGGTAAAAAATGAAAACAAGATGACTTCACATCAAATACGGGAAATCGTGATTTTTGAAAACATCACCACTGTTCACAGTTGGAAGTTGCATGAAGATACAAAAATTACGTTACTAAACAACACTTAAACTACTTGCTGGACGGACACGCACAGTAAAAATAGTGTCACGTTTTTCATCTGAATTTTGAGTGTACAAACTCGCACTTTCGAGTATATAACTGAAATTTCGCAGCACAAAAAAAACTGTTTCACCATTCAAAAAAGCAAAAAAGCATTACGGTCTGCTGACACAAGCATCATCACGCGAGCGGTTGAACAGGTGAACATTGTTGAACTGGTTGACCATTTTGCCCATCAAATGTGGCCACGCTTGCGTTTGTATTCTTCAAGGCTGACCAGTCGACGTCCCACGCCGGGGCCGGACGAAACATTACTGACCGGTCGGGCAACGGGAGCGGAGACAACTGCAACCGAAAACATGCACCGAAATACAAGAATGAATGAGTCCAGAAAAAAACCCAATCGATTGAAAACATCGCATTTTTTATCAAAAAAACTCCGGTGCCTCGATACGTTTAACGATAAGCAAAAAAAACATGCGCCCATTCCATTGAGCAGCAAAAAGGAAACTTGCAACAAAGTCGCACTGCACTGTTGAATTAGCATCATCCCCCACCCCCACACACACCTTGCGGCGTGTTGACGACATCCAGGTCAATCTCAACGTCAAAGTCGTGCGCCGAGAAGAGATCGTTCCTTTGCGACGATGACGCAACAGCCGCAGGATCGGTGGACTTCGACTGGCCGTGCACCGCCGCTAATTCGGCAAGTTCAGGGGTCGGCAGAGCGGGCAGCGCCAGTGGAGTAGCTGTGGGCGCGGTGGGAACCCTCGGCACGTACGCAGCTGCGGAGTCCGGTCTGCAGAAAAAGAATTGAAAATGGAAACTGGAAATGTCGAAAAGCGAATGCTGAAAATGCGCGATTTCTTTTGCCCACCGAAAAGATATGATATACAGACGAAACATAGTAACACCAACAAACGAAAATTACGCTTGAAAACTTGAAAGAATGCAGAAAAAATATTTTTTTTGACTCACTGATCGACCGCTTGTGGTTGAGCGAGCACTGGTGGTATCGTTTTTCGTTTGGTGACCATCTGGAATTCAGTTAGCTATTAGTTTTTAAAACATTCAACAGCGGTTCGAAGATCATGTTCTGTTGATATTCGATAGTTTTCTAATTGCTGAGGAAAAACGGGTCTCGGCGGTAAGTGGTCTAATGCAATAGTCTGATAGCATACCAGAGGCGTGGGTTTGAATCTCACATGAGGTGCCAAAAAACTTGCCGATGATGCCTTTACTGAAATAGGCATTCCACTGCAACTCCCTAACGTCACCTTCATGTTGCCCTGCTTTCGAGTGAACGGATCATCCTCGTGTCGTTTTAGTTGTTCCGCTAGTTCAGCTTGATTTTCAAGGAATTGCTTTGTGTTCAAGTCGCGATTTCGTTGATTGATCCAACTGAAAAAAACAGCAGGGACTCTTCTTTTTGTGATGTTGCACACAAACACACCGGCAGACATACTGGTAGTATATTTGCGACATACTGGTAGTGTGTTTGCGACATACTGGTAGTATATTTGCGACATACTGGCAGTCTATTTGCGACATACTGCTAGTGTGTTTGCGACATACTGGTAGTGTGTTTGCGAGTGATAAAACGTTGAAGAACGTTTACAGACAAGGACTTTGAACGTTTGAACTATTGCAAACGTGAATGTAATACAGGCAATCAATCAGCTGCACTGCACTTGAGTATCGTCGCAAAGAGCGGAACGGAGCCTAATAGAAGTGGGTAAAGAAGTGTTGCGTCGTTTTTCTTGCGCCGACAGTATCCATTTCGAGATAATTGGTGGTCTGGTGAGCACCAGATGTACGACAGGTTTACCGGGTGTACGGAAGATGCGTGCGTGTCTGGCGGTCGGGATTGCAAAAAAAGTCTAATTTGTACAAGCTTGTCATGGTTCCCGACGGTGGGAAGCTCGCGTCACCCCCTGGCATTCCGCTTGGTCACCATCGTTTCCGCAAGATGAGACGAGGAGTTTTTTTTTAATTTTCACCACTCAGCTGCCCCGCACCGCTCGTATCCGGAGCTCGCCCGGTAACCTACGCGTAAAGTTGGTGTTCAACTTGTTGATACATTCCATCTGGTCATCTCACGATGGATACTGTCCGTCAACAACAACAACGACAACCAAGCGCACCTGATGCCGGTGATGTGTTTCTCTGATTTCTTCTTGATGTCATTCGCCTCCTGCTCGATTTGCTCGAGTTTCTCGCGCAATTCTGGAATCTCAGCGTAGTTCTGTTGTTGTTCCGCGATTTCCTGAGGCATGAATTGAAATTAATTCGAAATTACAGTGGATCCGGTACTATAGGCAACACTATACAATCGGCTACTTTTGAATTGGGGTCACTGATTGGTCCGATCAGCTCGATGCACACAATCAGCATGTCCGATTCAACTGCCACAATGCGCAAATTGCATTTGTTTTGCTTGCAGAAAAAAAACTTCGGAATTACGTAACCCAACAGAAACTGATAATCTGTGCTGATTGGAATCAAATTTTCTTCGACTCAGCCTTCATACCCAGCCTACATGATTCCCTCGTTCAAAATACAACCAATCAGTGTGCACTGTAACATAAATTTATCGGCATATCCTATGTTTCTTCAAATTTTCACATTCTCTTTTTTTCTCATTTCACATTTTCTTAAAAAATTCACACAATTCAATGACATTCTAGACACACACTCAAAGAATTCATCCCCATTTATTTACGCACACGCTGTTACTGCATTTAGCGGGTTTCCACCGCTTATCTTTACCTCACAGAAATTCTTTCATACTTGCAATTCGTTCGTACTTCGTACTTACTTTTCTTACGTTTCAAGGCCATCGGTAAACCGCTTATGATTTATGGTGGTGACAATAAACGCACACAACAAACGTACTCCGACGCATTGAACAGTTCAAATCAACAAACGCGTATCACACTTGATTCAGTGCGTGCGAGCAATCCGTGCGTTCTCTGACGCTCTTCAACTGTGCTCATGGGTTTCCAACGGAGGTATTGGAGTATCAGCGATGGTGCCCGCCTAAGCCGGAAACTGAGGTTATTGAACTCCCGGCAGGTGCGTCCCAGCATCCGCCTTACAGCGGGCGCTAAACGCGTACCATTTTTGTGGAGCTCGCAACTGAAAACTGTGTGACTGTTATGCAGCTCGCTGGCTGCGCAACACCGAGCTGATATACGAGTCACAACAGAGCGCTCATTTTCAAGCGGTTTGCCCGGCAACCTGCTGTGAGTGTCGCTGGCGGTCCGCATTTATTTTTGTTATCATGCGTTATGAAGACCAACTAGCACGTTGAATTCAGAAGCAGAAAATCAGTCTGTTATATGACTCCAGTTATTAAAGTTATCAAATGATCGGTTTCAGCATGCAATGTCTGTGACCATCAAAACAATCGATAGATTTACTTTCCAGACGATGAAAACTGCGCAAACCGCCGAATAAATGCGAACGGATACGAATTGATCACGATCAAGTTCTTGTTCACGTTCATCATGTTCACGCGTGTTGTGTGCGACCTTGAACAAAATGAGAATACGACCGCGATATCCGCATTGTGAATGCTGCAAAAACGCTAAATTTGACGCTAATTTTTGTCACATCCCCTACATGCCAGAGCCGATCGAAAACGATGCAGCAGATTAGAAGGACAGCGGATGTCGATATTACCATGCGCACTTTATGTTCCTGGGGCTGGGATCACAGCGCGGTGTGCACAGTTGTTTTGAGTTATTTGAGCACAATTTCTTCATGGAACTTGTGGTATCGTGCATCCTGTTATTTTGCAGATGAATGCAAATATTTTCTGCGTCTGAACCTTATGTTTTTACATTCAAACTTGCTGGTGTTCTGCTGGATAAATATCAGTTTCACGACTAGATCAACAGTACCAAAGGCTTTAATAAAGCTCTGCATTCCCCTGTGTTCATTTCATTTGAAAATGTCATCTCCTCACTTAAATACAGTCTTCATCATGAATTTGTTTTTTTTATTTGCCAACATTATAGTTGCTACGGATTCTAGTCGGCAACATTATTTAACCGTGATTTTCAAAACAGCAGTTCCGCTTTATTTCAGCAGCATCATACATGTTTTATTTTTCTGACAAGAGTCATGTTTGTCAGCAAACCAGAGTGCATTTTTTGCAAAACTTTCACTTGCTGTTTAACTTTCAACGAAACATAACGCTAAAAACATACAACATGACCGACCGAGTGCTTGCGCGGTTTGTTGCGAGAGACCTTGATACATAACTAATCACTGGCGTTTGTTGTTGTTGTTGTTGTTGTTGTTATCATTGCAACCTGGACCTGCCGAACGTGAATCACAATCAATGCTACTATCTTGATATGCATGTGTGCATACATTTGCAATAAAACACGCGAATTTACAGCACATGCCGCATTTGCCGTCTGAAACCTGTTTTATTTTCGCTGCAGTTACTGCTTACTCTGATCTGACGAGTTCTCTAGCAAAAAATGCCCGTTATAAATCCAACTATGCTTTATCTGTTCATTTGGCTTGCGGTACTTACCGTATTGACTCCCGACACGATCTTGCTGCACGCCATCCTGGTCAAAGTTTTGGAAGATCATTGCAATGCCTTTTTCGTTTCTCTCTTCCGATAATATTCCCTAACAATCAAGACCGGCGCAGCTGAATCGTGCTGAGACCGAATGCGAACACCGAGACCGTACTGTGTGAGCGTTTAACTGACCTGTTTCGTCCAATTTTTCATCTACCCTGGGAACTTTAGTAATTTTAAAAACGTGTCTTTGCAGTTTTTTTGTCAACAGTTGACTTGTTTGCGTTTGTTAAAAAAATACGCAGATGCCGTCAACCTATGTGGTGCGGCGATGATTTTGTTTGCATAATAATTTCGACATTTATAAATCCCGCCCGCAGTTGCATTTCGCCACTATTTAGGCTTGTTCGGCATTTTATTCAGCCAGTTTGAACGATTTAAATGCCGATCGGGATAGGTTGAACAATTTTAATGCCGCAAATTTTAAAAACGTGCATCGCGATTGTTTGCAATGTTTGCATGAGTTGTCGTTGTTATTATTATTGTGTTGCTGTTGCTTGCTTTGGTATTTTTTAGCAAATGTTTGTTGTGCTTGTGAAATTCTTGTGCTCGAAATGTTCACTTCAAAATATTCGTCCTGTTATTCGTCATCATTTGGCCCAGTTTTACATTTGACTGTTGTTGAACCATCCCAGAATATGCAGCGATCTCTAAAACAAACATTGACATTACATTTTGTTCAATTACGTTTTTAAGGTGAAATTCCACACTCCTCCAACCATTAAAAACCAGAAAGTTATTAAATTTCCCATTTTCTGGTTCTGGACCAAGAATGTGATTCGAATTCGTTTTGTGTTCGTCTCATGTGCTGCAGAGGAGAGGTTATGGCCAAAAAACTCACAACACAACCACATTTTATGCATATTTTTCAGAAACTCGACCACATCTAAGAAACAAACACCCTTGTGCTGCACTGAATTTCCGGCAGCGCAATTTGCATCCATTATTTGCGCTAGCTTTAGAGATTGAGAGAGAAAAACTGCCCCCCCCCCCAACCGTATGAACCCATCGATGATAGAAAGAGCAACGCTCCAATTCACGCCAACGCTGGTGTGTAAGCGAGTAAATTGCGGTGGACACTGATGGTGAACCACTTTTCATGAAGGTGATGCAATTTGCCGCATATGAATGTTCGTCGGTCATAGCGCATACCGTGGTAAAACGAATGTCTTTTTCTTGAACTCCGTCCAGACTGTTTCATTACTACTACGGCATGAGTACAACGATGGCATTTGATTCCAGTGTCAAATTCTGAACCCGAATAGAAACCGGAGGTTCAATGAGTACTGCCCAAAAAACCGGCATAACAGAAAAAACTTCTCAGTAACTGTCATGATTGATTCTCACTGTGCGACCATATGTGCCATCAACAATGCACCCACGCCACGCCCATTAAATTGTTCCCAGCCACTGCAAGCGAATCTGGGTTGAATGAAACTGCATTATAATGCCGTTATTTTACTAGTTTCCTTTTATGGCTGCTTGCTACTGGTTACCTGTTTCGACAAAACGAAGAACGCACAGATAAAAAGAAACAAATGGCAAATTTGCTTTGCCAGCCTCGAAAACCTGCAAATTTATTTGTTTGCCCACTGCTGTGACATCTTATTCCCACACCTTAACACTTTGCAATTCTTTTGATACACTTGCCATATTTTTGCAAATTTACATTACGCGTACGTGTTGTTGGCAGATGGGTTTGTTCCTTAAGCCATTGAATCTTTAAAGTATAATATTATTTCATACCGTTCTATACTTTTTAGTAGCTGCACAAGCAAATATCCAAATATGCTAAATATCCATATCAGTCAACCACACATTTCAATGAATTATAATGGATTGATTCTGATTTGATTATGACTTGTTCAAAAGGAAAGGATGCAGTTTGCCTCAATGGATGGTGATTTTTTGTTGATTGTTTACGTTTTCCGTTTTTCTCAACAATTTTGGCTTTGCGTATAAGAACAATTCGTGCCATGTACCAAGTTATCCTGTCAACAGCGATATTCAATAATAGTCGCAATCTCGCAATGTTTTTTTTGTCGCATATGTGCTTTTTTCGAATTTCATTCAAACACACGGCTTTGCGAATTATCATAGTTTCCATCGTTGCTTGAAAGCAATCTGACATAAATTTACTGAGCAAATATGAATTATTATTAGTTTTTGTATGATTGATTGCGCGTTTTATCTCATGTTTTTAGCGCAGACAAACGGAAAGTGAACGTGCATTATTACCTCTGTTTAAAAAATAACAAAGGTAAAACGCAAGGTTTGCATCTCAATTGAATTTTCAACAACAAGACCGACGTGAAGAGGTCTTTTTCGTTCTGTTTGCTTTTCACGTGCTTTTTAAAAATTTCCCAAAATTGTGTGGTTGGTTTTTTAATAAACTTAAGAAACGACTGCAATTCCCCCAATCTACATCAAGCGCAAAAATCGTTTCGTGCTAATTATTCAGCCGAAAAATAAATAAACCGAAAACTAAATTGCACAAAATTTTTCAATTGCACTATCTGTTGTAAAACAAACAGTGGCGTTGATTTGACCGAATTTTTGCGCGTTTTTAATAAAAGTTTACCTCTTCAACAAGCGTATTAGTCTCACCGTTTGTGTTTATGCCTTACCGTGCATCATACTGGTGAAGAAAATTTGGTATTTTCTTTTCAATCCTTTTCAAAAAAACATTTTTTAAACCATTTGAACCCGCAAATGTCCTTTAAAAATCTTATCTGCTTTTGAGAAGTTCAACCCAGTTTTGAGCGAATTTGTGTTGTGCAACACATAACATTATGGTTTTGAAAGTAAACACGAATTTCAGCTCAGTTACAAACGTTTACAATCAATTAAAAACCAAGCTGGTTTTATGTGTGGACCGGTTTTAAATGCCAGATCTGATTATCCATTTTGATAGCGCGTAAACAGATATAAACGAGCAAGAAACCGATACAAACAACACGAAAAATGCAACGAAACAAGAGAAAGAACGTTAAAATTGCACACATTTTTGATCTAATCTACATGTTTTTCTCTCGTTATAAGATAAAATATTCAGGCTGCGATTTGTCAGAAGTTACACTCAAAAGAGTTTGAAAATCACCACACCAAATGTGGCATGTCACTGTGAAAGTGGCAAAACCAGTGATCCAAAACGTGTTTTCATGCAAGTTGTTGCACAACGAATATTGTAAATCCTGATATTTTATCGCTTTCGATCTTTTCTAGCACAGCCTTTTTCACAATACAACGCACTCGATTTCTGAAAGATTATTTTGATTTCACAGTTTAACTAATTTCACTAATTCCATCGTGAAAACGAACGCATGAAACAATCAACAGTTTACTTGTTTTCCAATCTGTTCGATTTTGATTTTAATAATTATTTCTGACTGAGCAATAAGTTCTCAACTTTCTGCGTAAAATTCAACTTGATGTTAAAAATCAAGCCAACGAAACAGTCCACCCACCAGTAATCAACAACTGTTGTTGATGGTGTTTTTGTTGTGTGTTGGATGGCTCAAGTGAGCTTCACAACAATGTAATTTCGAGTGGAGCATACAAACGCCACTATTAAAATGCACGTTTTGTTTTTGTTGTGCAACTCTCCTCAGCAACTATCTAGCTATCGGACAGCGCACGGGCGGTGAGGCAAATTCAAAAGTCAAATTTTGGTGGCTTGGAATTTTGTTTTTCTTTGTGCACTTGCCTGACACTTTGAGTGTGTCGAAAAACAAGAACAACGATATCAAATGCAAGATTGCTTCCCGCCTGTAAATGATGGCAAACCTACTATTTATTATCACACAATGTTGATTTTTCCTAGCCAAAGTTTGCAGAAAAAACTGCCGAAATTATTACTTGCTTGTTATTGTTGGATTTTCTTTTTGCAGTTATTTGCTTTTAGTTAATAAATTGCTGGCGCTAAAGTTTATTTAGTTGTTTACCATAGAATGCTCCTGTTCTTGATTTCTGTTATAAGTATAACCATTGTGAAATGTAAAAAAGCAAACCCATAACGGCCCACATCTGATCACAGCCTAATGAGCTAACATTAACTATCTTTATATCTAAACGTGGAATGTTTAAAATCAGTCAGCTCATTAGCTAACATCTTCAAAACTTTCAAGCTAAGATACATGAATTTTTTTATCGCAAACCAACACAGTCAATTCTGATGTTAGTGATCAGGGGTTACACATATTGTGCTAGTATAGCGAACATAATTTCAGAACACTGTTCGTACATTGACGGTCTCTAGAACATAGAATGTAGTTTCTATTTGTACAATTATGTCTGAAGATTGGCATAACAGAGGCAGGATATCCTGATTCGAAGTGCATGTAAATACTGCATACAACAACGTCACGTGCCTGTTCCGAGGAAGCTACTGTGAAACCTTAGAGCACTCCGGTAGCTACGCAGAGTAATTTTATTTTGTCAATCGGTTACGTTATCGTCTTGCTTCTGCTACACTTGTTTGTTTGTGTGCCGCATTTTCAAGTGCTGACGGCGAATATAAAAATACCGACGAACGAAAACTAGCCAAAATATCTATTTGACCGTTCGCCAGCATCATATCTCTTTTAAAAATAACGTTTACAGGATAAAACCAAGTCAATATACAATATATTGTGTCTTAGTCAGTTCCTGGAAAACGTTGAACACGTGGAATACGTTTATGATTATAAATAAAGCAGAAATTCCAATTTAGCAAAAAAAATCAAAAACCGTCAAACGCCAGAAGTTGACAACAACGGGACTATAAGAGCTTTTGACCACATTAATTTCGTCTGAAGCTACCGTCTGAATCTACGATCAACAGTATCAATCCGAAATCAATACAACAAACATCAACGACCCGGAATCACTAGATGCCCACAGCGACGCTCGATCAACCAGCGGTGATCGACATCAGCAGCAGTGATCAACATCAACATCAACATCACCACAACAACGCCGTCATGTCCGCAGAGGTGCCGAAGGCGGACGCTGGTGGCGGTCCGAACATATCGCCCGGATCGCAGCACGCTGCCGACACGCAGACAAAACGCAAGATAAAGGTCCGTTTGAAATGATGATTTACGATTTTCAAGTCAGAACTTGTTTTATTCGAGTGATTCGGATTGTTTTTTCACCGTTTTCCTTGCGTGCGAGAAGCCACCAAAATGGTGGACCTGGACCTTATTAACAACCAATAAGAACAATCAGACACGTAGTTTGTTGATGACGACAAGGGAAAATCAGCAAAAATAAGAACGACTTAACAGTCGGTCAAAGTATTAAAACTGTTTCTGCTTCGCGAATGATCCATCGTTTGAAAAATTTCAATGCAATCGCCATAGTTCGCGTTTTATTTGTCGAGAATTAAATTCGATTTTTTGAGCCGTGATTGTTTTTTCTTAAACTGACAATGTAACGATGCGCAAAATACGCCTTTAGAGCACAGCAGCTGCTTGAAGTACATCAAACCGAATCGCTAAAATTTTCAAAGAAGAATACGCCCCCGTACGCATCTGTCAATGCTGCTAACAAACAACCAAAAAAGAAATGTAAAAACCAATTTGCTTCCAGTAAGACAATGAAAGTGTCTAGCGCGGGATGTGAAAAAATCGAACTTTTTACCGTTATTGACGAAAACGAGAAAACTAGTGGCCCGACGTCTCTAAACTAAACAAAACATCGCTCTAAACTTGAAATGCATATCGAACGCTAAAAAAAATCTGATATGACACAACGGAATTCCGTTGGCGACCAAGTAGTTTTGGTTCCTCGCGGCTCAACTATTGAAGGTTTTTTGTGTCACGAATTTCTTTTAAAATGTAGAATAAGTCAAGTTAATCGCGTTATTTGTGAGAGTAATTTCACAGTGTTCTGATTCTTAAGCGCCATTCATGGAGGTTGAAGCGCGCTGAAGCGCGCTGACGCGCTTCACTTTGCTACACATTCACGAAGCAAAAAAACAGCGCGCTTCAGCGTGCGTCAGCGCGCTTCAGTTTTGGAGCACATGCGCATTCACGGACGCGCGCGCTGAAGCGCGCTGAAGCGCGCTGACCAGCTTCATCGTGAATGAAGAAATGAAGCTGCGTCAGCCGCTGCGGCTTTTTAGGTTTTTTGCCCATTCACGAACGCGCGCGCTGAAGCGCGCTGACGCGCGCTGAAGTGCGCTATCATGAATGATGAAATGAAGCTGCGTCAGCCGCTGCGGCATTTGATGTCCGGACATCAAATTTGTGTGTGCAAAATCGCTGATTGTTGCTGTCAGTGACAATCTTTCACAAATGTTGCAAGACTTTTTTGTTAAATCATTTAGTACTTTTCTGACAGATTCTGAACAGTATTGTATAGCGTAATTAGTCTCAAAATAAGTGTGACAGTGAGAATACGAATACTCAACAAAGCATAAAAGTAGTGCAAGAAATTTATGTGAAATTTATGTGAACTGTACCCGTGCGACGGTGTGGGGTACTGATTTGCGCAGCCCTTAAAACCGGTGTGCAGCCCGCAAGAACAAGCTTTGCTAGCTTTGCTTCATTGCAAAAAAAGTTTCCTCAACGGCAGCACATGATTAGTGAATGTTGCACAAATCAAAAGATCAAAACATTCACTGAAACGGCGAAAACAACGAATCGAAGCGGTATATAGTGTGTACTAAACAGCACGTACGGAGACAACACAGACAACAGCACAAAACGATAAAACTGAATGACATTTAATGAACAAACACCTAGAGAGGTTCCCACCTGTCAACTACTATAGTGCAGTGGTAACATGTTGTGCCTGTCAGCACAGAGGCCAAAGTTCGAAACCCGTCTGAGCCCAGTTGTTTTTATCGTTTTTATCTGTTGGTTTCTTTCACAAACGCAGCACAATAAAACTTACTGTATTCCTCAATTAATTTAATTTTACCACAATTAAATTCATTCCCTTTTTGGTCTGCATCTATCACAATTGAAAGCGCAGAAATTATGCAAATACGTTTCATTTTTCAGACAAGCCGCTGCGGCATTTGGGGTCCGGACATCAAAAGCCGCAGCGGCTGACGCAGCTTCATTTCTTCATTCATGATGAAGCTGGTCAGCGCGCTTCAGCGCGCTTCAGCGCGCGCGTTCGTGAATGGACAAAAAACCTAAAAAGCCGCAGCGGCTGACGCAGCTTCACTTCAGGCCGCTTCATCATTCATGATGAAGCGCGTCAGCGCGCTTCAGCGCGCTTCAGCGCGCGCGTTCGTGAATGGGCAAAAAACCTAAAAAGCCGCAGCGGCTGACGCAGCTTCATTTCTTCATTCATGATGAAGCTGGTCAGCGCGCGTCAGCGCGCTTCAGCGCGCGCTTGCATGAATGGGCCTTTACACGGAGAAAACGAATAACTCCAAAGACAAAATCGGTTTTCTCTCATTTGAGAAGAACCGTGACGCTGATACCAAGTGCTACAGCCGGCCTAAACACGAGTCACCATACACCACCAATTCAAAGACGGCTACAAAGTCGACAACAACAAAACTTGTGGAGAAAAAACACACACACGTAAACCGACGGGGCAGTAGAGAGCAATCAAGTTTGCTTTCGGTTGGAGCTGTGTAAAGTTGCGCTACACGTACACGCAAACGCAAACAGCAACGGATTGCAAATGTGTTTTGACAATGTCGCGCGTTTAATTGCAGAATAAAGTCTTAGGTCCATTTTCAAACAAGTTCTGTCGAACTTCAATGACCGTTTTGAAATGATTCTGAAAGAGACCCACGAATTAACCTGGTGTAGTTTTTAACCGCGTGGAGTTGCAGAACTTGCAGAAAAAAACGTTGCAGAAGGCACACAGCACAGAAGCTTGAAGCCTACCACACATACCTGTCATTTTTTTAAAACACTGTGATTTTCAACGGCAGCAGCAATAGACCGCAGCTTTTGGCCACGCACGCGCACGTGCATTCTCTCTTACGCCGATATTTGTGCATATACGTTTGGTGTGCAACAGTTTGAGCAAATAAGCGTCAGCTCTGTCATAAAAACGATCCTATACTAACCATTATCAAAATTCAACGTTCCATCTGCCACTGTAAAACGGTGGAGTAGACACGCTGCGTCATTTTACTTATGGACGCTGCAATGTGAAAGTGTGTTCTTCATTAGCAAAAAATAATTAGCAGAAAACCCCTCTTTAAATAAAGCCATTTCTAACTCCCGTAAGAGATTGTTATACCGAACAGCCCATGATTGTATGACTATCAACCTATGCATTTCAGTTTTAAACTTTTAAAATATTCAATAATATTTAAATTGATAATATGATTTCATAGCGGTTTCAACTAAACTTCAAAATCATGGGATTGTTGCTTTTTGCAGGTTCCTGCCTCTGTGAAAACCAGCGTTCAGTGGGTAATGCCGCCAACGCAACGACAACAAATGGATTACACATATGTTCGGTCGATTCATGGAATACTGAAAGTCGTTCAATGGGTTCGTTAACTTCGGATAAGTGTTCGGACACGACATATTATAGAGGATATATTGAGTTCGGATTATGGTTTATATTGATTGGTTATCTTAGTTCGGATATTGCGACAGCGGCGACGCCGGGCTCGTTAGGTTGACGTTGACAAGAGTCGCCCAGACATTATTTCTTGTTGTTTTGTCAACTTGTTAAACGCCGTTCATGGAGGTTGAAGCGCGTCAGCGCGCGTCACTTCGCTACAAATTCATGAAGCGAAAAAGTTTTAGAACATACGCACATTCATACGCACGTTCATGTTAGCGCGCGTCAGCGTGCGTCAACGCGCTTCAGCGCGCGTGTGCATGAATGAGCCTTTAACGGCTGTTGCCCAGCTTGCTGGTTTGAAACTTTTTTCTTGTACACTTGTCTTACACATGAACGAGCCGAATAAAACAAAACAGAGCAGAAATTGACGAACTGACGAGTCCAAGCCGAGGTCGCATGGTTTTTGCATTAGCCGCAAAACAGTGCCAAGCACCAATGGTGTCAATCGGCACGGCTCAAAGCAAAAAACAGACGTTAAACGGCTGTTTTTACGCGTTCATGCGTGGCCATGCCACACACACAGACCACAAAAGTCAAACACTTTTAGGGCGTCGGCTTTCTGACGTTCTGCTGTGCGATTTCGGCGTGGGGAGCCGCGGCACGCTTCTGGACAGCGCTGATGGCGTGGGCAACCCTGTGGGTGCCCGGCACGTTTATGGCCGTTTATGTCGTGTTTCCGCACTTGCTCGCCGACGAGCGCACGCGCACCGGAGTGGCGCTTTGTGTTCGTGTTTTTTTTAAATTTTACTACTGATGACTTTTTAAGGAAGAAGTTGGACAGATAGACACACGCAGAGGCACAGCTGCGATCTTAGGATTCTTTATGTTTTTTGTGGCAAAATAATATTTATACTGTTTTTTGTGGCAAAACCCTGGATAAAAACATCCAGACAAAAATCTTGCTATTCGACGCAGATTGTTCCTTCGGCTTTCAGTAATACGTTTAGATAGGCGGTGAGTGTACCGCAAATTAGATTTGTTTCTACACTTTTCTCTCCTTACAGGAACTCGTCTTCTACTTGAAAGGAACCTTTTTCTATTTTATCGCTATTTGGCTGATGGTAGGCTCCGCAGCTAGCTTCGGTGGGGGCGGCACAATACTATCCGTGGTGAGTAAACTGATCACTTTTTGTTTTTAATTGTATTTCATAGTTCATCAGATTACTAGTGTATTTTTTTGTGGCAAAGTTTTTTTATGAAACAATACTCAATTTTAATGGTTTCTACTTGGCAAGGGAACAACGGAACAAAGCACAATTTCAGATCTTCTGTCTTCTGATGACCGTCATCTTTGCCGTGGAAACGTTCCTAAAGGCCAAAGTATGGCGTGACATCACCACCGGCCAGCAGTCACCGACTCATCAGATGCCGTAAACAAACTAAATTATCCATATTACAAAATTCTCTTCAAGTCTACCCAAGCACCGTGCTACTGTAAAAAAAAACAGTCAACCAATCATCTCCGACCAACGCAACCATGATGCTGATGATGACACTCGTAGAACACAATATTTTGACTACCCACGACGGAATCTCTCGCGGCGGCGGACAATCGGACGCTGACAGATTTGTGTCTCTTCCAATAAAAATAGCCGATTGATCAAAAACTTTGTGATCATTCTTGAATGACACCACCGTTGTGTGTTTTGTGCAGACGTTTGTGTCAGTGCGTCCGGCCACGGCGCACTGACTTTGCTTCTTTTGCTGTCTCTACACTAAAGCTGGCGAATGACCAGTCAAAAAACCAATTGGTTTACACCGTACTAGAAGCCTGAGGATTTTGGTACTCAAAAAGTTCGCACAAGCTACATTTCAGTTGGTGATATATCTCCGTCACAAAAACTTTTTCTTAATTTTGCACTGTCCTTTTGGGGAATCTGAACAACTGCAGCGTTTATAGGTTTTGATTTGTCTGATTAATTTTTTTATTTGACTCTGCTTTTTGCAATAAACTACCTTTGCATGTGTATCGTCTTGTGCTGAACTAAAAACTTGCTATGTAAGAGTTTACAGCAAACGCGGAGCAATGAAGTTGCCCCAAAAAAAACGCTCAACGACCGAGTACGTTTCAACCGTCTACAGTTTTGGCGGAACCTGCTACGTTAGAGGTCGTCAGGGAACGTTAATAAGAAAAACGCTAAAATCAAAATACTTTTTGGACAACCTTTCTTCACAATCAGGGTTGTTACAGCAGACCGTGCCGAGACCGTAGAATTACAGGAACGTACCGTGTTGTTACGGAGGTTTAACATTAGACCGTAATTAATTATTTTTTGTGCTAAGATGCTCTGTCAAAAAGCACTAACTGATCTCTGATAAACGTAAAAATTATTTAGAGCTGCGGCCGTTCATTTTTACTGGTTTCCGGTTATTGCCTTGTAGTCCCACTTCAGATACATCATTTTTCTCTAACACTGCTCTGCTTCTTTTCAAATATCGATCACGCTTGTACACAATGTTGTGCAGTTACCAACATGTTTCCTTAACTTTTTTATTTGTATCATTATTATTGCTTAATACATGTGTGTATGCATACCGCCGTCGCCAGTGGTCAAAATTGACGTAACGTCGTATTTCTGTAATTCTTCGTTGCGTGCTTGCTTAAACTCAGCTGACGCGGCAGTCTATACGGCAATGAACGGCAACACCAACAAAACACCAACTCACACAACCAACCAATACTCTGTGGTTCAATCAATACGCTCAGTCTGTGGTAACTGACACGGACGTGTCGGCAATGAACAACATCAACAACATTAGGATCAGCAGCGCACAGTTGCAAGAAAAACTCAGTTACTTAATCGCCCAAAAGTATGTCAACAGCTTCAGGAAGAAATGGGCTAAACCAAAAAAACAACCAAAAACACTGACCAATTGTTTCATAATCTCCGTTTTTCGTTTCGTATAATTCGGAGGCTTGCGAACAAACTGCTTCTTCTCGCTGATCATCTGAACGAAAACAAAAAACACAAACAATAACAAACATTTGCATTCACTGTCTCTTGGGAATATGGCAACCGAAATCAAGATGGACCTCAGAAGTTTTTGCAATTAACTGATGCAGCTAAAAACAAACAAAAGCACGGATTTCGAAGCACCTGCTGAATCTCCTCTTCGGTGTACGTGTGCGCCTTCGCCTTGTTCACGTCGCTCTGTTTGCGTTTCACGTGCTCCTCTGTCGGCAGTGCAATGTTCTGTAAAAAAAGAACAAAATCTGAGAAATGAAAACAAACATTTATCAACAAATATAATATGGATACTCGGACATGTCTGATTTTTTTCGCGCACGCAAGAGTGTGCGCAGTTTGATTTACGTGGCTATTCCGTGAGTTGAATGTCATGTTTCTTGAGGATCACACCTCTCAAAATGCCTGGATTATATTCGTGCACGTGCACCTATAGCATGGCCGAATAAATAAGGCAGTCCATCAAGGCGGGATCAGTCGCAGACTAGGAGTTGTCTTTTTCAAAAATGCCAATATAATACCTATTCATGTGTGCAAGGGAGAAAGAATGAACAGAATAGGGGTGGTAAAAAACGGTTTTTTTTCAAATCCATGTATATAAAACGGTTTTTTATACCGCGTCCGGTTCTTTATACCCGATTTTTTTACCGACCCAGTATTTGAAGAATCTTGTGATTGCGACAATTTCTGGTATTCTGATTTTACGCAAACCGCTGAATAATGAGTAAAAGACCACAATTCTAGCTGTACGTGTTTCAATAGAAACGTATTCCAATCTTGATTTTAGTTGAATCGGTGGCGCTTAGAGAGAATGCAGCATCAGAAAAATTATCAGATGCGAGTTTAAAACAAAAAAACTAACGCAAGACAGATTGATATTTGAAACATGCAAGGAATGTGATACATGCAAATCAATTGAACTGACACGATCGAGAGATATGTAACTGCACAACAATTTCACCGCGTTTCTAAATAAAAGATCACCGAAAGACAAAAAGAATCACGAACCCGCACAGACGAAAGAAGTGAACCAAGAACAAAATTGAAAGAGCAAAAAAATCAGATGGAGATTCGGGTCACTATCACCAGTACAACAGTACGACGACATCACCAACAAAACTTTGAGCAATTTCCGAGTTCAAAGACATAAAATTTCAGGAAATTTGACTGAATCTATAATACTAAGATAGTAAGAAAGTTTGCTTGATTGTTTGTTTGTCCGCAGCTTTTTGCTATATATAGCATCATCGGTAGCTTCACTCCACTTTTAATGCATCATTCGCGTGAACTTTTTTCAATCTCTGTTCTGTGAAAAGTCCAAATCATCATCATTCCCATGCAATAAAAACATCAGTTTATGATCGACTACTTTAATTTGGCTGCTGCTGCTGTTCGCCATCTACACCAATCGAAAGAATGGCAGTTGATTGTTGCTGAACAAATAGGCTAAACAGGTTCCACAACAAATAAATTGCAGCATCAACAAAGACGTGGCCATGATCGATAGCGAATTAGTGGAACGGTCCAATCGATCAATTTTGAACGGGATGATTGTTGATGATCCTGAAGATTGATTTCTGTTATACTGAACAGGAATTTCAGCGGAATGTAATACCAGATTGCTTTTCATATATTAAACGGGTTGTATTGCTTGCTGATTAAAGATTATTACGTTGAATTGAAAAGCAGGCTCTAATCAAAATGACTGGCAATTCGACAAAAAAATCTGTTGATTTTATCGATGCTGAAACCAGCGTTAACAAAACCACACAGTAACAAGTAAGTGCTGTCGTGACTAAATCAGGTTATGATCGAAAGCAACAAATTCAGCAAAAGCACGGTAGTTGAAAAAAACTGTTTTCAAAAAGAAACTGAAAATGCTGCGATTTTTAAAAGGTATAAAGCATCGACGGCTACAAATTGCTTTGAAAATGAACGATCATTGCATGGTAGATGAACAACATTCGCTTGAAGCAGCTCAAAATCAAAATCCAATGCGTTTTTAGTCCGGGTCGCGGGCACAGGTCAAAAGGCCAAAAACCACACAAAAATAACAACTGTATTTTGTCAGCTAACCGTGCCGTAGGCACGGGTTATCTGCTAGTAAATATTAGCCATTCACCCGATTTTTGTCTATTCATCATCATCATCACGAGTATCATCAATGCAGCCGTCACCATCATCATCAGTGAAGTCGTCATCAGAGCTGTCCACACAATTTGCCGATGCAAGCGCAGCAATGTTCTCAGTGGCAGCAGCTGACGCTGCCGACGGGGACTGCGAATCCGTGCTGTCGCAGTTTGACAGCAACGATTCCGTGCTGTTGCCAACAACACTTGACACGGGTCTCCGGGTGCTTTATTTATACCAAGAGCGTGAATTGTGTTCTCCGGAACATCAAGTTATGAAGTGGCGAAAATGAAAAATGAAATGGATATGCGGAATACAGTGCATTTTGAGTGATTTCAAAAATTGAAATTTGGGTCCTTCGGCGGTATAAAAAACCGGAAAAAAACCAAAATTTACGCGGTAAAATATCGGTAATTTATTTTGGCCATTTTTTGGCGCTGGTATAAAAAACCGTTTTTTATACCGTTTTTTATACCGAAAAAAACCGTTTTTTATACCGACCCACCCCTAGAACAGAATAGAACGAAGAATCCATTAGTCTAAAAAAACGCGTCAAATTTGGCACACAATCTGGTTTCTGAACGTCTTTTTTCTTTCATTCAAATTTCGCGCGCTTCTTGCACCCTGAAAAAAGCTGCCATTTTTACTCGGCCATTCCCTACTGTCGAACTCTAAATTATGACGAGTCAGTTGATTCGTAGGTGTGATCACGTGATGCATACGTTCTGTGCACCAATTGCTATGGATAATCGATAAAAACATGGGTGGAAATTTCTAAAAAAACAGCATTTCTTCGGAGAAACCCTTGCAGGTCTCTCACATACACAGAAAACCGAACAACGCACGTGATATTTCATCTTCTGCAGCCAATGATTGAACTCGGATTCCGTGAATGGTGCGTTCGAGACAAACGCCAATCGGTACACACGCTCGTCTGATGCGATCCGCAAGCGTAGACCTAAAACAGCCAACTTGGCGTCACGTCTTGCTGAAGCGATTCGAAGAAAAACAAACTGGACCTCAGTCGACGCATGCTTGCGACGTGCCGAATCTAACCAAATAAACTCTGATTTATTGTGCCGAACTCTGATTTATTGGTTTGGATTATAGAGATACCAACTGATCGGGCTGTCATAGAACTGAGCTCACTGATTGGTACTGATGTAGCGTGCTGTGCCGTAATCAAGTTTTTGAAACGCGGAATTTTGTTCAAAGCGAGTCTTGAATAAAGTGGAAATATTTGAAAAAAAACCTTTGTTTGTTCGTTTTCCTTCGACGTCATATGTTTTGCCAGTGGGGACGACGTCGACAATTTCGGCTACCTGACATTTTTAACGTCGTTTTCACTTTCCCGAATTTATTCCGCATAAGGAGGATTTAAAGGAGAACCAAGCACAAATTTCAAAATTCACCAAGGCCCAGAATTTCAAGTAAAAACACAAAAAATATTCGCCATAACTGATACACAAATATCTTCAATGAAATCACCGCAAAACACTGAAACGGCCTGAATTATACAATCGGCAAGAACAAGGTCTTCTCAGCCAAGCCCGATGCCAAGGCAAACAAAGCCTTTCGTGCAAAGGCACATCGGGAAGGAGAACTGGGTTTTCAAAAAGTCATTTTTGCGCGGTGATTTCATACAATTTCATGCAAGTTTGGTGGAACTGACTCTATAAACGGGCTGTTTCGTGTCGGGATTATTGCCGATGCCCAAGCGAACGTAGCACCCGCAGACGGTTCGAGCGAAAAATGGCGCATGACACAACGCCGCAAGACGGTAGCGCGATAGACGCATCTTTTCCAACTGCTCACGTTTTGTGATCTGGTAGGAAACGACTGTGAACATTGCTTTATTTCACCACTTCACTTTCAATGCTGTTATTGTCGTGAGGACAGCGCACATACGCAAAGATTGTTTCAGAATCAATAAAGTTATGTGACAAAGTTTTCCGGAGTACAAATGCAGAGAAATGCAGTGTATGAGACGTGAGACACTCTCGATTATAGTCCTCACCATTTTAGTTATAGGCTCAATACGGCAACAAGGGCTCATGTGTGGCAGTTGCAATTTGTAAATTGCAGGAATCAGAAATGTTAAATAGCATAAGCACCGAAATAAACGACTGTTTGACGCCGTTTTACCAAAAACGCCCATGTACCAGAATTTAAGTTTATTGGTTCCCGTGTTTTCTTTCCAGGAACGATTCAGTGAAACATAAAATCCGGATTGTGGTGCGTATGAGCACAAAGAAATGTGATGTCATATCGAAAGTGGCACATTCGAAAACAACAAAGTCACTCACTTCGGGCGATTCCGCCTGTTCGTTGTCGGATCGATCCGAGTCGGAGCGCATCAACGACGACGTGCTCACGGACGAACTCTTGGAGGAGCTCGACTGGTCGTCGTCGGCCTTGTCATCGTCGTCGTCGCCATCGCCGAACACATCATTCAGATCGAGTTTCTTCGACTGACGAGCCGCTGGACAAAACACAAAGTACAGCAGGGTTGTTTGAAACTGTCACTTTTCCGCTGATTTACAGGCGAAACGTTGAATTACAGCGAGAAGAACGATTGTATCGGGTATTGAAATCGCTTTTTTGGCTAATGTATGTCCTCTTGCTGCACCGATCCACCCGGTTGTCTCTATTTTCGCGAGCTCTGAATTACGCCAAAAAGTGACTGCATGTCGCGCTGTCCGATGGCAACAAATCAGTAAGCGCGCCAAAAATTCAAAAGCCCCCAATCGGCGCTGGACTGTCCGTGATTTCCAGTAGTGACTGCGCGTCCCCTTCCACACAACACCAAAGCCAAATACGTCTGCGTGAAAAAAACGTCGATGTCGAACCGTCTTTCTTCTCTTTGCGTTTATTGGCGAGATGCGATAGTGCCGCCTTTTTCGACTGCTTCTCGCGGATCTCCGACGGCCGCTGATGGAACTCAATGCGCTCGCCGTCGGCTTGTGTCACCACGGAGTTGCCGTGGCCGTCGCCATCGCCACCGTCGCTGCTGTCCGAATCGTCCGAGTCCACTGGCGCCGCTTTCTTTGCCGTTGCACCTAGCGATCGTTAAAAAGGACTTGCGTTGCGAGATTCGATCGTTACGTTTGATCGATTTTTGATTGGTGGCCTGCTGACCTGCTGGCACAAAAAGGAGTCGACTGAAACGTCCGCTAACCGGTCGCGGTCGCTAATTTTAGGTAAAAACCGGAAATGGTTTTATTACGATGACATCCCGGCTCTCGAACGGTCTTCGACTTGAAAAAACTGCTAAAAAACGCCGACACAAAAACAGTTTTTCTTCCTTGACACCGTGAGTGCTCACCCTTGTCTTTCTTCTTTTTCCCTCCAGCGGCCGTCGCTGTCGCAGCCGCTTTGTTGCTCCGACGTTTCTCTTTCTGTTCGTTTTTCTCGGCCAACTTTTTCTTGATGAACTGACTGCAAAAAAATAAGCAACATCAAATCAACCATTCAAACTGTAAAGTATTTCCGATAACCAGTGATTAGATACTGCATTCTGAATTGGGCTACTCTGATTTGCTCCATGCAGATTCAAGTTGCCAAAAGAGGGCATATCATATCGCTTTATCGAAATGACAATGAACCGCACCACGAAAAACGGATTCACGTGACTTGCTGGACCAATTTCTCTCTGTCTAACTGAAAACCCTGTGCAGAGACAGAGCGAGACTTTGCAAGCCAAAATGCTGCTGTGGTCAAATCGTGCCAGGACGCAGTGTCAAATATCATAAGAATACAGTATACGAATACAGTACATCTAGGGTTGGTAAAAAACCGGTTTTTTATATTGCCATGAAAAAAAAACCGGTTTCTTTTCCGTTTTAAAACCGTTTTAAAACCATAAAAAACCGAATGCTTCCCAGCTCCTAAACTTTCCAGAACTTTTGGCATCTTGAACTCAAAATAGGAAACACATCCAAATTAGTGATTTTGAGCAGCGTAAAATGCTGAGCAGTTCAGTTCGACACAGTTCACTGCACCGTTTGTTCAAAAATATTACTTTACATTTTATCAATCAAACGAAGAATTGTGATTTTTGACCACGAAGTTTGAAAATTTTTAAGGTAAAAAACCGGTTTTTTATTTTTTCAAGAAAAAAAACTGGAAAAAACCGGTTTTAAAACGGAAAAGAAACCGGTTTTTTTTCCTGTGCCAACCCTAAGTACATCTGACATCATCACAAAGAATACCCACTGACCGTGTCTTCAACATTTCACGATGCTCCAATCGTCGATACAGTTCTTGTTCTCGTTCGATCTCCGTCATCCCTTCGAGTCGTTCGCGGTCCTGGTCAAATGAAAAGAAAATGTATTTCTATTGTATCTATGTCATCTATCCAGTCTATCTATTCCAGTCCATCATTATGTGCAATTAGTTGACTGCAACGTGGTCACTAATCAATCGGCTAATTGTGTGCGATACAGAAATAGGCTGCAAAAATAATTCGAACGCAGCTCAGCTGATTGGTTGGCAATCACGTGGTGCATGCCTTCTGTGCAGAGGAGCAGGACAGACTCCGCCTGTACGGAAAGCAGGCATGTGATCACCAATTGATTGATACAGAATTTCGAGTTCGACTGTGAAAAAAAATTCATGGCAGCTTTAACTAACGCTAAAACACAAAAAGTGCCCGTACCACCAAGATTCAGCTGCACCTTTTTTAAACATTCCACCAAAAACCTATGACTCACCTCTTCATCCCCGTACAAATCTGATCCATATCCGTCCGAGTCGTCGCCGCCGCCCCCCTCATCTGACTGATTACCGCCACCGGCTGTGGATCGCTGCAAAAGAAACAGTTTTTTTTTGCGGAACAAAAGGCGGTTCCTATCCCCACCGCAGAATCCTTGTCTGTCCCGAAAACATTTCTGGTTGCCCAGCCCGGAGCTGTTTCGTTGCGCAACCGAAAAACCTGTCCCAAGTTGTGAAGTAATGGAGACCGGCTGCAGTAATGCAGTGCAGCAGCGTCCGAGCGCGCGGGCCTTGGCGTTCTCGGTGAAGGGTGGTCGGAAGGAAAACATATCTGGTGCTGATGCAAAATTGATGCGACAGCTTTCGACAGTGGCGACAATGAACAAACGAACAACAACGAGCAATAATTTGCAGTTTGCATCAGAGTGAAACGCTGACTGACTACCACACTCGATGACGAATCACGCCGTCGCACCTTGTCCGGTGAACTATCGCCATCGTCGTCGTCATCGCCAAGCGTCACCCGTCTCGCCCTCTTCGCCGTCGGTCGCTGTTTGCGCTTCGATTTGCGATTGGTGCCGCCGCCGTCGTAGTCCGAGTCGCGTTCGTCCGAATCACTCGAGTCGCTCTCGATCATTGCCTTTTGGAGTGAAAAAGAAACGATTTCGTTCCAGAAAATCAGTTTCGTTTTTACGTTGAGGCCCTGTGAGATCGCGTCAAGTGCGAGACGAGCCGACCCAAAAAGACGCAATCAACCACTTGACGGTTCGGCAACATTTACTTTTTTCGTGCCTCCGGACGCCGCCGCCGTGCGTCGTTTGCCGGCGCGTTTGCTAACCGGCTCGTTATCGCTTTCAACGTCGTCCGAATCATCTGCAATTGAACTGCGCTCGTCAGTCAGTGTTTGAAAAGTGAACAGCTTCACTGCAGGGCGTTCCAAAAGTTAGTCGTGAGCTGGACAAATTCTGGAACAAATAATCGAGACATGAACTATTCCAGACAGACAGTGGTGTGCGGAAATTTAAAATTAATCTAATAAATTTAAAGCCTCGGTCAAAGATGAACGTTGGGTTCAAGTAGTCAACGGAAACTTGTCAAGATCTAAGTTTTTTGAACACCTTTGGAGTAGAACTCTTCAGTTTTTTCAGAAGATTTTGATCAACCCTTCAGCCAATTTTTTGGACATTTCAAACCGGACATTCAAGTCGTATCGTATAAATCGTAACTGTGAGGCACTGACTAACCCATGGATCGACTGCAGTCACGCAGTGCATAAAAGATCATCAGCCTTTTCAGCCTTTTTAAAAAGTTGCATCAATTTTTTTTTCAATTTGCATCCTTTCTCGGCTGATGGATGCAAATTGCATCCTGGAGATTTTGAAAAAAATCTAGATTGAATCCAATCCAATGTTCATCTTTCACCAAGTCCAAAACGCTCATTGGTTTGGTTGATTGATAATTACAATTTCGACACACTACTCTCTGTCCAGTACCGTGGGCGAGGGGGGGGGTACACCCCCCCCCCCAGAGCACCAGAGACCGTCGGGTGGGGGGGGGGGGGGGGGGGGGGGGGGCAACGTGCCACCCCCCCCCCCCAAAACCGGGCAACCCCCCCCCATCGGACCCCCCCCCCTCGAACCTTTGGCCGACACCCCCCCCCACACCCCCCATGAAATTTTGTCTGGCGGAGACCCCCCCCCTCAAAATTTTCCGTACACCCTAAATTTTTTTTCGAAAATCATGATTTTTTGTCTATAAAGTCCATAATATAAGCTGAATACATGATAACTTGACCATCTTCATTGTAATTTCAAAGATTTTGCTGCAAAATTTAGCGTTTTTCCTTCAAAATTTAAGCGAAAAAATATCATGGGGGTGGACCCGCCCCCGCAGAAAATTTTGAAAAAATGCACCCCCCCCCCCATGGGGGGGGTCCCACGTTACCATAGGTTGGACCCCCCCCTCACTTTTTGGTCGGCACCCCCCCCTAGGGTTGTTAAAAAAAACAAAAATCGTCATTTTTGTTTTTTTTTAAAAAAAAATTTTTTTTTTAAAAAAAAATTTCAAAAATCAAAGTTGTGCTAAATCAATCAGGGAGTCCGAAGAACCACATATGATATGCAAGCGCCTCCCGAATGACTCCCGTATGGCGGAACTTTGCAGATTTTGTTTTGGTGACCTCAATTACCCCTTTTCCAAACCGTCACCATGCCTCTTCTTGTGTTTTGACCTCCAAAACGTCACTAATTGTCCCCAGCTAAGCTAATGCTGAAGTGAAGACAAACATACCGCCTTGAAATTCGATCAATTCTTCTGATGGTGTCGCGACGACACGACACGAAGCAGCAACCAGACAACGTAGCGCTTGCAAACGGAGCAGCGAGCGCAATCGGACGCTCTGCGATGCGAATCGTCACCTTATCTGCATCGGAAATGGTAGGCTAAGCTTTGGGACGCTCAAAAACTTCATCGCAGATGTTGTCGAAGCCTAAAATCAGTCGGTAAAACGGCCCAAAATCGACTGCCAAAGGTTTTACGAGGTATAATCAAAGAAAATTTTTGTTGAACTTTCGAAAAATTGTGCCAAAATTGAGGTTTTCAGAGCATATTAGAGGAAAATTTTTCGAATTTTTTTTTTTAAAAAAAAAAATCGGCATTTTTGTTTTTTTTTTAATCACTTTTTTTTTTTAAAAAAAAAATTTTCATTTTTGTTTAACAACCCTACCCCCCCCCCCCACGGCACCATACCCCCCCCCCTTCGAAAATTGTTTTGGGCCCACGGTTCTGTGTCTGTCTGGATTCTGGAAAGTTCACAAGTTTCGATTTTTTGTACAGAATTTGTCACATGAGTATTTTTGGAACACCCTGGACTGGAGTAACTGAACTGTAAAACTCACCACTTTTATAAAATTGACCACAACAGATAGATAAAAAGTATAAGCAACTATAAAGTGTAAACAGTACCGTGGGCGGGGGGGGGGGGTACACCCCCCCAGAGCACCCGAGACCGTCGGGTGGGGGGGGTGGGGGGGGGCACCGTGCCACCCCCCCCCCCCTAAAACCGGGCACCCCCCCCCCCCCCATCGTACCCCCCCCCCCCCCTCGAAAATTTGGCCGACACCCCCCACCCCCCCATGAAAATTTGTATGGCGGACAACCCCCCCCCCCCAAAATTTTCTGCACACCCTAAATTTTTTTTCGAAAATCATGATTTTTTGTCTCTAAAGTCCATAAGATCAGCTGATTATATGATAACTTGACCATCTTCATTGTTATTTCAATGATTTTGCAGCAAACTTGAGCGTTTTTCCTTTCTAATTTGAGCGAAATAATTTCATGGGGGGGGGGGGGGGGGTGGACCCAGTACCGTGGGCCCAAAAAATTTTCGAGGGGGGGGGGTATGGTACCGTGGGGGGGGTGCCGACCAAAAGTGAGGGGGGGGGGGGTCCAACCTATGGTAACGTGGGACCCCCCCGGGGGGTCCCATGGGGGGGGGTGCATTTTTTCAAAATTTTCTGTGGGGGGGGGTCCACCCCCCCCCCCCCCCCCCCATGATAATTTTTCGGTTAAATTTTGAAGGAAAAACGCTAAATTTTGCTGCAAAATCGTTGAAATTACAATGAAGATGGTCAAGTTATCATATATTCAGCTTATATTATGGACTTTATAGACAAAAAATCATGATTTTCGAAAAAAAATTTTAGGGTGTACGGAAAAGTTTGGGGGGGGGGGGTATCCGCCAGACAAAATTTCTTGGGGGGGGGGGGGGGTGTCGGCCAAATTTTCGAGGGGGGGGGTACGATGGGGGGGGTGCCCGGTTTTAGGGGGGGGTGGCACGGTGCCCCCCCCACCCCCCCACCCGACGGTCTCGGGTGCTCTGGGGGGGTGTACCCCCCCCCACCCCCCCCGCCCACGGTACTGGGTGGACCCCCCCCCCACAGAAAATTTTGAAAAAATGCACCCCCCCCCCCATGGGACCCCCCTGGGGGGGTCCCACGTTACCATAGGTTGGACCCCCCCCCCTCACTTTTTGGTCGGCACCCCCCCCCCACGGTACCATACCCCCCCCCCCTCGAAAATTTTTTTGGGCCCACGGTACTGAGTGTAAACAAGTTATTCACCACAAAATAAAGAAACGAAACCGACCAGACTGCGCTTTTGACCGTTTTTGTGCGCTGGATTCATCGTTGGACGACTCTGAGGACATATTGTGAATGATGTGTAGTCGTCACGTCAGCAGAACACGAGTAGGGTTCGAAAAAAAAGAAAATCCCGATTTTTTTAAAACAAAAAAATATTTTTTTATCATAATTAAAAAAAATTCTAAATGCCGGAGGAAAATCCGATGGTCGACAAAAATAGGTGCATTCGAACCAGTACCGTGGGCCCAAAACAATTTTCGAAGGGGGGGGGGGGGGGTATGGTGCCGGATGAAAACAAAACACGCCGCACGGCCAAAATGCGCCGCAAGGGAACCACGCCGCATGCCAAAATGCGCCGCAACAAAATCCAAACGGCAAATAGGAAATACGCCGCAAGAAATAAACACGCCGCAGTTTTTAGAAATTTGTTTTTGGCGGTTAAGTAAGCTGTCAGCAATCCCAATCCAATCCCATTTTCATAGAAATAGATTGAAAAAACTTCTTTTTGTCTCATTTTAGGTCGCCAACCCTGTCACGCGATTCTGCCGGCGCTGTGCTCGACCGATTTCGACGATCGACGGCTCAATCAACTCAGCAAACAACCGGCAACACGTCAATGTGTCGTTTGTTGTTTGTTTCGGCGGTTTTTTTTAAAATCGACAAAATTCCAAACCACCATAAATTGGTGTTGTGTGTTTTTTCATGAATTTTTTATTACACACAAACCAATGTTGAACAAAACAAAAACCAACTACAAACGACACATCATCGTGTTCCGGATGCTCTGCTGAGTTGATTGAGCCGTCGATCGTCAAAATCGGTCGAGGAAATCGTGATCTAGGCGACGTTATGTGTTGGCAAATAATGCCTTTCACGACATGTGTGTTGTGCGCCGACCTGTCACGCGACTCTGCCGGCGCTGTGCTCGACCGATTTCGACGATCGACGGCTCAATCAACTCAGCAAACAACCGGCAACACGTCAACGTGTCGTTTGTGGTTTGTTTCGGCGGTTTTTTAAAAATCGACAAAATTCCAAACCACCATAAATTGGTGTTGTGTGTTTTTTCACGAATTTTTTATTGCACACAAACCAATGTTGAACAAAACAAAAACCAACTACAAACGACACTTCATCGTGTTTCGGATGCTCTGCTGAGTTGATTGAGCCGTCTATCGTCGAAATCGGCTGAGTAAACCGTGATCTAGGCGACGTTATGTGTTGGCAAATGATGCATTTCACGACATGTGTGTTGTGCGCCGACCTGTCAGGCGACTCTGCCGGCGCTGTGCTCGACCGATTTCGACGATCGACGGCTGAATCAACTCAGCAAACAACCGGCAACACGTCAATGTGTCGTTTGTGGTTTGTTTCGGCGGTTTTTTTTAAAATCGACAAAATTCCAAACCACCATAAATTGGTGTTGTGTGTTTTTTCATGAATTTTTTATTGCACACAAACCAATGTTGAACAAAACAAAAACCAACTACAAACGACACATCATCGTGTTCCGGATGCTCTGCCGAGTTGATTGAGCCGTCGATCGTCAAAATCGGTCGAGGAAATCGTGATCTAGGCGACGTTATGTGTTGGCAAATAATGCCTTTCACGACATGTGTGTTGTGCGCCGACCTGTCACGCGATTCTGCCGGCGCTGTGCTCGACCGATTTCGACGATCGACGGCTCAATCAACTCATCAAACAACCGGCAACACGTCAAAGTGTCGTTTGTAGTTTGTTTCTGCGGTTTTTTAAAAATCGACAAAATTCCAAACCACCATAAATTGGTGTTGTGTGTTTTTTCACGAATTTATTATTGCACACAAACCAATGTTGAACAAAACAAAAACCAACTACAAACGACACTTCATCGTGTTCCGGATGCTCTGCTGAGTTGATTGAGCCGTCGATCGTCGAAATCGGCCGAGGAAATCGTGATCTGGGCGACGTTTTTTCATCAGTCGCGAACTCAATGTTTTTGTTTTT